>SKCR01037868.1:0-71627 GCA_019454045.1 Zanthoxylum bungeanum | reverse complement strand
TACAAGAAAATTAAAATCTTATGCAATTTTCTTTCTAAAGCATTAAAGTTTGTAATTTTTTTTTTTTAACTTGTAATTCCGTCTAAATGTTAAAAATAACATGAGCCAACAAATTGGATGGCACGCAATAGCAATAGAAATTAAAATATATATATCAATCCATTATGATGATTGATTAAGCTTGAATTCTAACAATTTGATTATATTTAATTAACCTTATTTTAGCCTCTATACTTTATTTGACCATTAACCCATATTTTATTTGGCCTCTCTCTCTAGTTTAGTTGTTAGTACATAGGCTTAATGCTTAAGTTACCTATATTTTATTTAGTTTGTTGCCACAAAACTTTGGGATAGGTTGGGCATTGGACCTATAGCTAGAAAATCATTACTAAATGAAAAAAAGTATTTCTTATTCTTTTAATCTTTTCAAAGGTGGATTGGACTGTCCACACATATGTAATTGGTTGAAGTTTTAAATTTAATTTAAAATTAGGATCATAAATTTAAAAAATTTATAATTTTTAAGTGTATAATCTGATTTGATATTTTAATCATTTATCAATAGGATTCTATTTTGAGAATAATCCTATGATTCCAAAATTCCAGACCCATGCATCTATAATTATTATTTTTTTGAATCGTTAGAAATCCCGTCGCCAAATCATCTCTTTCGGGCTTAAGCGGAGCAGGTAAAATCCCCGATAATCTGAGGCTCTTATAAGAAACGCACTCCCTGAATTCGAACCTGAAACCTGAAGATCAAATCTTGAAACCTACACAACCAAACCACGCCTATTGAGAATCCATACATCTACATCATCATCAATGTATCATCAAATCATGACCAAATCTTAATTATCTTATCAACTCTAATCCCCTTATCTTTTCACATCAACTAAAATTTTAATAATAAAGAAGGATAACATTTACTTTATGGTCCAATAACTACTCATATGAACATATGTAGAATCCTTAATTTTAATAATAATTAGATAAAAATGTGTCCACCACCGGACTAAAGAGTAGGTGACCATTAATTTAAATAATTTGAAATAAATATTTTATATGGCTTCTAAGTCATTTTATTTTGCAACTACATTCTTTTTTATATTTTTATTTTTATTAATATTTTATTATAGCTCCCAATGAATATGGTTTGGTAGCAAATGACTTATGACTTGGTTGTCAGGTCATGAGTTCGAGTCCAATGATTGGATTTCTTGTAAGAGCTTGGAGTAATCGAAAGTTTTACCCGCTCCGTTTAAGTTCGGATTGTGTGATTTAATAGCGAGATTTCTAACGTTTTTTTTTTTTTAAAAAAAAATTATTGCATTTAATCTTTCTATAAGTCAATATCAATATATATTTTAAGGTGGGGGAAAATGATAACAAGTTTAAAATGTTTTGTAGAGGATTGGATGTCTCTGTCCATTCACATAGAGTATTCCACTTTCATTTGTGATCATGATCATGAGTCTAATCATAAAGTTGATATATTTCAAGCATATAATTGAGTGCCTACGTGGTTTTTGCATATAGCTTTATGAGTTTTCTTTCATTTTATTGTCTCGCCCTTTTCTGCATTTTTCTTTTCTTTTCCATGAACCTTTTAACTTAAGCTAATACAAAAGATAATGATAATCTTAAATCTTGTCTCTATATAGGAATTGTGTTAATTAATCTATTATTAATAATGACGTAACCGAAATATTAATTTAATACGGATATAATTTGATTTTCATAAAATTATTAGATATTTTTTATTTTACCGGTTTATTTCATTAACAAACCATGTGTTAGTGGATCCAACACCGTATCAAAATCCCATGTCTTATTATTAATTAAGATCATTCAATTTGCTTCAAATATTATATACAACATTACTTTTTTTTTTATCTCGGTAAATATACCATGTTATTGAATATAATTGTAGTAAGATATGATAGTGAGAGTGAGACATGTGGAATTTATTCGCTCAAAATTATTACAAAAAAATACTGTATATAAACATCTTATCACAAATTAATGATCGATCGTTTAAGGATTCATCAAGAAGGGATGTGTTATGCGGGTCTCCAAGTGTTTAGTTCAATGGCTTGAGTCTTGGCTTATTATTTGGGATATCATGATTTAATTCATGAGAATAATTTTTGTAAAAATTTGAGACAATATCGAATTTTATCTACTCAAATCGGGATCTAACAACACATAATATAAGATGGAGAGAAATTTCCCGATATTTCAGAAAAAAAAAAATACTATGCACCCATATTCCTTTTATAAAGAGTTTAATTTTTCCCACTATGAAGGGTTAAAAAAATTTAAATTTCTAAAGGTTGGTTACATATGTAATAATGGTCGAAGCATGTATTTTGTATATATTCTTATTCGTTTTGCCTCTTATTAGAGTGTCACAACTTAAAAATGCATTTGACTTGGACGATCCTAAATTTTTGAGATTCTATAAGAATTTTTAAAATATTTGATCCATATTGATATAAATGAGATTTTTTTTTGACTTTCTTATTGAGTTGCGTATTAACTTTTCATAAAATATATCATTTCGAAACTAACTGAGAAAAGGAATATGGCCGTAGCCACTTTGTTGCTCTCGATTAATTGATCATCCTAAAATTTATTCATTTTGGGTCTTAATTTATTATTTAAATTTTTCCTTGCCTACTTCAAACTTTTAGAATTTAATATAAAAAGATGGTTACAATCTCGATATGTAATTCAGGGGTAATTATTTAGTACCGCTGTTATATAAGTGACGTTGTACCAACAATCAATAATTATATAACATATAAGAATTGTGTTTAATAAAATTATCATTTATTTAATTATTTTATACTATTTAAGTATGACGTAATACCATCATTGTATAGTAAAAATTTCGGACTTTATCATTCGATAAGCAAATATTTTCAGAAACTAAAATTTCTTTTATCTTCACCTTCTGTTCGGTCAAATCGGTTTGGTAGAAAACATTCGTTACAGTTTCATTCATATATATATTTCCTTTGTTTTTGATATAGTTGAATCCGATTCACTGTCAAGCCTCCATGCAAAACAAAACAACAGACTCAAGTCGAATATGAAGAAGCAAGCCCAAACTAGGCCCACAAATTATTAAAACTGGATAGGCCTAATAACAGCCCAAAAGATCCCGTACTCTTTTTTTTTTTAGAATAGTTATGTCAAATCACCCGAACCGTGACATAATCTTATAAGAAATACACTTCTTGAATTCGAACCCAGGACCTCAAGGTCATATCCTAAGTCCTATACCCAGGGTCGGCCCTGGCACAGTGCCACAAGGGCTACTGTCCAGAGCCCAAAAATTAAGGGGCACCACACCAAAATAATAAATGGTAAGAATAGTGCATGATTACTTAAATATCTCCCTTGCTGGCATTGTGCAGTTTGTGAATATTCCATGATTTTGACACATGTTTAAATGTTGAAATTTCAAAGAGCTTTACTAGGAATGGTTGTATATAATTGTATTTTTTATTGTCGGGGTTTAGGTACTCTGTCCCCCCTTTATATATTTTCTCAAGTAATATAATTTGGACTTGAGGGCTTAGCCCCCCAGCTTCGACTGGGTTCCAGCCATCGTTAAATATTATTTTTTTTAAACATATGTTTTCGTAATAAAAAAAAGGCACAGTTTGAGCTTTCGCACCGGGCACCCAAAAACTCAGGACCGGCCCTGCCTATACCACCAAGCTACGATCACTTGGAGACCCAAAAAAAAAAAAAAATTTGGGAGAAAGCGTTTTATATTTCCCAAATCGATAGTCAATTTGTACAAAGACCTATTATTTTTTTTGTTCAAAATTATCTATTAAAATTTTAATAAGTACCAATTGTTATGTAAAGATGGGAAAAATCTAGAACCACATCGCTGATTGAATTGTTGATTCAAAAGGTTCAATGGATCAATGGTTTGACTGGTTGAATAGTTCTGAAAAGTCGACAGATTCGGCCTACGTATAAATAATTTTATTTAATTAAAAAAATAAAATAAATTTTTTATTTTAAAAATTAAAATTTCTTAACCAGACTGGACATAAGGTATGTTCTCGGTTTGACAGGTCGAATCGACCGATTCGGTCCGATTTTAAAAACTATGGAAAAATCTCATGTACCTGATATGTTAGATGTGGATAATTAGATAATTTTATATATCGGTTGGTTGAATGGGTATTCACATATCTTCGTTCAAATAAAGATAAGATCACGTGTGAATGAAATATGCACAAGGCCCGATGTGTTATGATTAAGCAGTAAAGTCATTTTCGCAATTCCGAAGGCCAATCAAATGCACAGCAAAATCTGAAGTGAACGTGCTCTCAGCCTCTCACACTCAACTCAGCTCAAGGCTGAAACAGTAAAAAAAAAACTCCGCTGAATTGAACGACCAAAATTCAAAACAATGGCAAAACCCAAAATGCAAAACTCTCTTGTAATCACAATCACCATCATCATCATCATCGTCGCCATTTCATCACCATCATCGCTGGCATCACAGCCGTCCAAAGTCAAGCGGGCCCCACGGTTCCTCGGAAAATTCTCACACCTAAACAAACCCCAACCCCAACGACAACAACAACAACAGTACAGTTATGAGACTCGATATTTCGAGCAGCGACTCGATCACTTCAGCTTCGCCGATCTCCCGAAATTCTCTCAACGCTACCTGATCAACACCGATCACTGGGTGGGCCCCACTCGCCTGGGTCCCATCTTCCTCTACTGCGGCAACGAAGGCGACATCGAATGGTTCGCCGTTAATACCGGCTTCATGTGGGACATCGCTCCCAGGTTTGGCGCCATGCTTGTCTTTCCCGAGGTCAGTTTAGTCCATTCACCTAAAGTTTTTTATTTTAGTTTGCCTTTGGTAGAGCAGGTTAACGATCGCGTTTCGACGCTAATTTTTTTTTTTTTTTTTTTTGACGGTAGCTCATACTCTAGCATTTGTTCTCTAACTTATAAATTATAGTTTATATTCTCTCACAATATTCGTTGGATTAGAAATTGATTTTGGTAATTAATTTGGATTTGTAAATTTGAATGGCAGCATCGGTACTATGGTCAGTCAATGCCATATGGAAGTCGAGAAGTGGCATATAAAAATGCTACTACATTATCACATCTGACGGCGGAGCAAGCTCTTGCTGATTTTGCTATATTAACTCTTAACCTGAAGCAGAATTTATCAGCTGAAGCTTGTCCTGTTGTGTTATTTGGTGGATCATATGGTGGAAGTAAGTTGAGATTCTTGTCGTGATTGTCAATTAATTGAAATGATAAAAATCTTGTACTAAGGAAATTAATTAATGCAGCGCCTAACACTATTGTCTGTGAATAAGTAATTATCGCGTTTACTTATGCAATTTTGGTCCAGATATTCATTGTCATATCCAGGCCAGGGGCTGATGATAGATTGATAGTATGTGTATTAGTAATGCAGAACTGATCACATACAAACCGACCTGATGTAATAACATCAAGACGAGCTAAAAAAGACAAGACAATATAGGTATTGTCTCGAGCTCTACCAAAACGGGCTAAAAAGACAATACTGTACCTGTACTGTCTTGTCCTTTTTAGTCGACGGTTTGTATATGATCAGTTCTGATTAGTAATGTGTTGTGTCTTTATTTATTTTTTAAAATTTTATTTTATTTTTTTTTCTGGAAATAGTGCTAGCAGCATGGATGAGGTTAAAGTATCCTCACATTGCGATTGGTGCACTTGCTTCTTCGGCGCCAATTCTTCAATTTGAAGATATTGTGCCACTAGAAACATTTTACAACATTGTATCCAGTGATTTCAAGGTGTGCAGTGCCTTAACTGTTACTTTATTTTTTTCATATAGTTTTTATTGAAATTATTTCTAGTCTTATAAAATCCATATTGTCTTATACCTTAGCGTGAAAGTACCAGCTGCTTCAACACTATAAAGGAATCCTGGGGTGAGTTGATATCTGTGGGTCAGAAAGAGAATGGACTTCTTGAACTGACTAAAACTTTCCGCCTATGTGGGTAAGAAAGGAAATTTATGTCTACTCAGTGATAGGTTATTTCATTATTGAGTTGAACATCCTTACTTCTACTATTTTGTTGGACTTGGCACCTGTGATTTCTCAGCCGGGTGTTTGGTTGACAGGAAATTAAAGAGGACAGAGGATCTTGTAGACTGGTTGGAATCTGCATACAGTAATTTGGCAATGGTGGATTACCCATATCCTTCGGACTTTTTAATGCCTTTGCCAGGGTACCCAATTAGAGAGGTTAGCTGGAATTTATTATTCATTTAGAATCTTCTAACATACGTGTACAAAAACCTTTATATAGTAAACCTAGTTGCCCATATTTACAAAGGTAGATTAGTGATCAAGATAATCCGTAGTTCACTTTGTTTTTATATAAAACGATAGATCTAAATACCCCAAACTGGCTTTCTAGCTACCCTGAAGTCCAATCAATGTTCTAAAAAAGGGCCTACGCGGTGTCTAGGCACTCCGTCCCAAATATGCCTCAAATAGTTCCTTAGGCGGTCAGGTGTCTAGGCGGGTTCCAGGCGATCAAGGTAATACGTAGTTCACTTTGTTTTTATATAAAAGAGATAGATCTAAATACCCCAAACTGGCTTTCTAGCTGCCATGAAGTCCAATCAATGTTCTAAAAACGGCCTAGGCGGTGTCTAGGTGATAGGCGGTCGCCAGCCATCTCGAATATGCCTCAAATCGGTTCCTTAGGCAGTCAGCCCGCTAGGCTGGTTCTAGGCAGGGTATAGGCGGGTGGGCCGATTTTGAGGGGTTTTTTTCCCAATTTTTTTTGTTAAAGCCCAATTAAAATGGCCTAGCTTTAGTTTTAAAAATGTTTTATTTGGTTGAGGCTCAATTAAAAAGAGCCCAATTTTAATTTAAAAATATTTTATTCAATAAAGCCAAAATTTCCAATTCTAGAACTCTGAACAAACATGATAGTCTTTCTCTTGGTTGTGGGTTCTTTCATCTATAAGCAACAGGATTGTCATTCACTTCAGCATTATCATCAAAAGATGTATAGCTCGTGTTTGCATTGAGCATGAACTATTTGTTTATTCATTCATCAATCATTACATGATTAAAGGTAATAATTTTTTTTTTGAATAAAAAATAAAACTGCCTACTGCCCCGCCTAGCCTGTCCATCTAGGCGCCGGCTAGAAGGCCTGGCGTTAGGCGCTCCCCCACCAACCACCATATGCCTAGCACCTAACGTTTTTTTAGAACATTGAGTCCAATCGAATCTCCATAATTTACTTCATTATGGTGTACTTTGTGATTCCTGCCAAAATGAATCTTGTGCTGGCTATACTCTTTTCTATACTACGTACTTTAAAATTTTTATGTTGTTTTACCTTTATTGTCTCAGTGGTTAGGGTCCCCAAGGGACATGGCTTGGTGGTGTAGGGTTCGGATCTCACTTTGAGGTCCTGGGTTCGAATCCAGAGAGCGCATTTCTTATAAGAACCTGGGACAACCGGGAGTTTTACTTGTTCCGCTTAAGCCCGGAAGGGGTGATTTGGTGGTGGGATTTGCAACGATTTCAAAAAAAAAAAAAAAGTCTCAGGTTGAAAATTCCGCTAGGTAGAGTTTGTTATGAAATTGAAAATTCCTTTCTTGCTTCTAACTTTCCACGAACCTTTTAACCCCTTTAGAGCAGAAGAATAATGGTTTCATGTTGCCCCAAAGTTTGCCTTTGGTTTCTGTTAGACATTTAATATGTGGTCACATGGACTTTTATTTCTTTTCCATTTCATTTGAACTGATTTATCCATGTCACTTCTTGTAGGTTTGCAAAAGAATTGACAGTTCTACTAGCATTCTCGAGAGCATATTTGAAGGAGCAAGTGTCTATTACAATTATACGGGAAAAGTTGACTGCTTTCAACTGGATGATGATCCTCATGGCATGGATGGGTGGAACTGGCAGGTCTAACCATGTTGTTCTGCTATATTTCAAATAATTTTCGCATATGCTAACATCAATATCTTAAAGTATCATAATCACCTTATATTATTCCATTTGTTAAATTTCCACTACAGGCTTGCACTGAGATGGTTATGCCAATGTCTAGTAGCCAAGATGCGAGCATGTTTCCTACTTATGATTATAATTATTCCTCTTTTAAAGAGGGGTGCTGGAATGATTACAAGGTGATACCACGGCCACGATGGATAACAACAGAATTTGGTGGACATGTATGGAAATAGTATTAATCATATAGAGTGAAACTCTGTCTCTCTCATATATTCTTTGGGTAGAAAGGACTTCATATGTTTGAATTAACATTTCCATGCATGATAATCCGATTGCTTCCTCCTTACAATTGGTTTTTGGTCCACTCCCTTCCAATTGTTAGTTTTTATTTGAATTATATATATATTAGAGTACTAGATATCTCAGCTAGTAAGGTCTGTTCTAGGAGTACGAGAGGTCTTGGTCTTGGGATCGAATCCACCCCACCAGGGTTGTGAAGTGGTCATTTATGTTTTTTTTTTTTGGCCTAATTAAATATTGGAAAAATGATTCATTTTAATGTTTTCATATTCTTTTCTCCTAAAGTCTTGATAACCTGAAAACCTATGATGTGCATCCCCAAGAACATGTCTTGATCAAGCTATAATTTCAAATCTATTGTAATTTTTACCTGATCATTGAGTGTTTTTCTTAAATTTCATTAAATTCAGAACATATTCATAAACTACAGTTAATTTCATTTATGCTCTTTGTGATTGTAACTATGCTTGCTTCCCATTAGTAAAGCTTTATGAAATACTTCCCTGATCCCATGGAACTAAAGTTTCAAGGATGGTTTTAGGGTTGTTTTTTATATGTATGGTCACAGTGACTGCATATCTGTGGTTTCTTTGTGTTTCCAGTCCTGTGGTTTGGGTCCCTTGTGTTATCCTGCAATGTTAAATTCGAGCAAACATAAATCTGGAAAAAAGTCACGTATACATGCTTCTAATTTCATTATAAAGATCCAACTTTAGTTGTTTGCTGAAGAAGTACCCATGTTGTTAAGAATTTCCAAAGGGCTTTTTGTGTATGAAACATACACTAGGCCAAATTTGTGCTATTTTATCATAAGTCTCACTTCACTGATTCACTACTTGAAAAATCCTTGTCTAACACTTTTTTCCTTTTTTCTTTTAACATCAGGATATCAAGACTGTGTTGAAACTGTTCGGAAGTAACATAATTTTCTCAAATGGCCTGTTAGATCCTTGGAGTGGTGGCAGGTAATTTCTCCACACATCTGATGTGATAGCTTTTATTTTCTAAGCTTCACTGTTCTGATAGTGTTGTATTAATTGTTGCAGTGTTCTGCAGAATGTATCTGAAACTATTGTTGCTCTTGTTACAGAAGAAGGTAATGCTTTACTGAAATCATCTTTCTATATATTCAGTTGACTTGGTGAATCGGATAGAACTGGTTGGTGGGACGACAAATATAGTTGTTCCTAGTGATATTTTATTTTTGACTATGAAACTGATATAGTTTGGCATGTTGAATTAATAAACAAAAACACCTTGGATCTTTTAATGTGGTGCATATATGTTTTCGCCTGTCTAAGAAAGTTTATCTGGTTGCCCGACAATTACTTTATGATCTATGCAAAGATTATATCCAGCAAGGACGCTTCCCTTTCTGATGAGACGGGAGGTAATTACTCACAATTTGTTGTAGTGCTTCATAGAATTTTATGAAACCGGCTTGATCTAGTTTGAGAAGTTCAACAAGGTCAATGTTATTGAGTGTAATGGATTAATGTTATTAATTGTATGCAAAAGAGTCAATGTCTTATTGACATGTTATTACCCATTGCCATATAGCTAAGGTGGTAAAAAAAAAAAAAAATACTGACCTAGAGCCCACAATCTGGGAAACCTCGTTCGCTGGGCCATCCTTTATATTTAAAAAAAAAAAAAAAAAAAATTGATCCTTCCCTTTTGTCATTGATCAGGTGCTCATCACATTGATTTGCGTCCTTCTACCAATGAGGATCCTGACTGGTTGAAAGAGCAGAGGGCAGCTGAAATAAAGCTGATTGAAGGCTGGATAGACAATTACTATCACGAGAAGAAATCAACTTTCAACATGTAAAGACCGAAGGATGGTGAAGATAAGTATTTGTGTAATATCTTTTCTTTATAGTAGTTTGCTAGTCGGCATTTCCCACGTCTGTCATCAAACCTTTTCATTGACACACTGGCACTAAAGAACCTCGTATCGTAAACAGAGACATGCTTTTCCACCCCTAGAGGGATTAAGTTGCAATGAATTTCAGTGTCTGTTTAGTTTTCAAAGGGCAACTTATGTTTTCTGGCATCAAACACTTGAAGAAACTTGTTCTTCAGTTCTTCATTCTGCTCGCACATGATACATTGCCTTCTTTATGTCCAAACTGGAATGAAGAATTGAGATTGCACATTGATATTTTCTTAAACATTTGGTGATTTCTTTTAACAAAGCTGTCTCTGGTCGAAATTTGATTTTTTCAGAGCTACAGTTCTTTTCCTCTTAGTCTTATTGCCTTCCCACATCAAGATGTTAACCAATATGCAGGTATTGTTCCTAAGACGACATTTTCATATTGCAAAAGGTAATAAGAATGAGAGGTGTTAAGCGTTTTATCATCTTGGCACCTCTCTACAGTATCGTCATCTCGTAAAGTTTAACCACCAAGATCGGGATTGATTGGTGTGATTCTTCTTTAGAAGCAGTTTTAATTAGCCACTTGAAAAAAATAGAATGGTTGAATAATTTAGACCTTAACTAGTTCAGGAGAAGTACATATATACCAACAAATTATGGATATATGATGTGATATATTTGCCATTGATGAGTTATTTACTCGGAAGCAATTTAGTTTCACAAAAAATTATGATAATATATAAACTATTTTCTTCTTGCAAGGTACAAAAAATACACATCCTCTGCTTATTTTAGAATATCACTATCATTATCTTGATGATAAAGGAATCCTAGAAGGCATTTCTGGGAAATACGGACATGTATTTTGGTTAATTTTAGTATCACAGTATGCAAAACGACCAAAACCCCTTAAATATTTTGGAAAAGGTCATCAATATTTTATAGACTGAAAATTTCCTTAAAAAAATAAACAATTTTGAGTAATTTCCATTTAAATTATGTGAAGGATAATTGTGTGGTCTAATGGGAATCTGACACGTAATCTATATGAGTGAGGAGGGATGTCCCACTACAAGGCCTTCTTGAACGAAAATTATATTATGTGCCGGGTGTATATGCTTTCTCTCTCACAACAGGCGGGCCCCACAGCTGAAATAAAGGATTCACTCCCACTACAAGGCCTTCTTGAACATTCAATTCAAGGTTTCTAGGGAACGTGTACCTCTCACTACAGTTGCAAGGCTCCTTTGAAGGCAGAGCCAACCAATTTAATGAAATCTCAATAATAGCCCTAACTGACAAGGGGAAGAGCCAACCAGCGCCTGCCATATCTCCCGTTGGAGCAAAAAAAAGTCATATAGAGCCACTATTTATATTCAATCCCAAATTTTATTAAAATATTTTTTAAAAATTAATGAAAAGTCTGTTTTAATTACATAATTTTGATTTGAATATATATTATTATTTTTTTTTAATGAAAATCAAAATTTTCTCCAACTGAATCAAAATTCAAACTTAGAACACCCCATTATAAAAGGTCAAGACATGCTAGGGACTGAATAATGAAAAATTTGATATCCAAACTCTCTCTCTACAACAACAAATGCAAACACCTTTTTTTGTGAGAGAATGACTCGTTTTTACTACAACTTCACCATTGGAGTGTCGTCGTTGACGACACTCTTCCGGCACTGCCTTACAATGTCTTGGAGGCTGTGCTCTTTTCACATGAATTTTTAGAACCCTATTCTAGGGACCACCGCAACTCATTTTCCTCCATGGCTCCATCAATCTACTCTGAAAAATATTTTTTTTTTTGCAACCGTTGAAAAACTGACCACCAAACCATCATTTCCGGACTTAGTAGGTAAAATCTCTGATTGTCCTAAGCTCTTACAAAAAAAATACATACCCTGGATTTGAACCTATGACCTCAAAATGAGATCTTTAGTCCTACAATACGAAGCCACACCCGTTGGGGATTTTGAAAAGTTATCCCAACTAATGTTACAGTTTCTTTCGCTAAAGACGCACTAAACCCACAAAAGGCAGCAACAAAATCAAATAACATTGCTATAATAAATTATTCCATTTCAGAATGTTCAAGTCAAAATATCATGTAATAGTTATTGATCTTACTTGGGAATAGATATATTCCTTTGGATTTTGAAACTAATGGTATGTGTTACAAATACTAATCAATATCTTGAGTTAGCACCCCCAATGTGACTTTGTGGTAAAGAATTTAGGATTTAGTTGCCAAATTTTGGATTCAAATATAGAAGTGTATTTTTTGTAAGAATCTTAGACGTTCAATGACTTTTAGAGGCATTCTTATCTTGATTACAACAGTGGCATTGCATCAGTAATTTGGAAATATCGATGCCAAAATGTTTGGGATTGGTGTTGTATCTATGCCAAAATGCTTGGGTAGGAGATGCTCAGAAGAAGTTTGTTGAAGCACGTGAGGATGATCTCTCTCAGTGTATTGTATCTTTCAAATCTGAGTAAGTGTTTATTCATCTTTTTTGTTCTATTTTTAGATTATTGATTTGTTTTGTGTTATATTATATCCATTCAGCCGGTCTGTCATCTGTTTAGGGTTTAGTTTATTGACCAAATGTTAATAAAAAAATATGAGGCTATGTTTTCCAGAGAATAAAAAAAGGTCATTTACTTCATACCATTTCATTAGATCCGTCATTGGTTTGATGACATAAGGTTTATGATTTAGTTACCGAAGTCTTAGGTTCGAACTTGGTTGCACTTTTTGTAAAAATCGGAGGCAGTCGGAGGTTTTATTTACTTCGCTTAAGTTCGAATCGGGTGATTTAGTGGCGAGGTTTCCAACATTTCCAAAAATTAAAAAAAAAAATTTCATTATATCCATTTTAAATCTATGTATGTCTGCATATCAATGTATATCACAATTCAGGTTCAGAAACATTGGGGGAAATGGGATTATTTAAGGTCATGGCTTTATGCATGTAGTACACAATTCAGCTTAGCTAAAAGTCGTGCTAGTCATTTAATCTTCGACAATCCAATTGGGCTAGTGAACAACTATTTTGTTGAAACATTTTCGGGTTTGAACCAACACTAGGGCAACTATTTTCCGTAGATCTTCCACATAACAGCACGTGGCACTTTCGATAGAACATCATGCATGTGGGCATGATCTTGAACTAAAGCAATCTGTAATGTGTTCTAATTCTATGGTAGAGAATGAGAAAGTAAGAACTAGATAGGATTAGGAAGAAGTTGCAAGCTGATCACACTGTCCAAAAACACTGCTGTGGATTGCTGCCCGACTCTGATTCATATGCTTCAATAAGGACACCACCACCCTAAGTTTGAAAGCTTCTCTTATATTACTGTGTGTTAATTAACTTTTTTGCCATGTCTTAGTTGTGAAGAGAAAGAGAGAGATAATATCCGTGAGAGGCAATCATTAAGTGAAAGGAAGAAGTGTAATGTCCAGCTGTTTTCTTCGATGCAAATGTAATCATTGTCAAAAATTGAGATCACATTTTTTGACAACGGTGCAATCACATTTGAAAATGGTGAAAAACATCAAAATACATTTAGGTGCATTTATTGAGTGATTGTAATACTGAGCTTGAGTTTCACTATAAATAGAGAGCTAATTGAGAGCTCAAACCATCTCAAATATTAAAGCTTCAAGTAAAGAAAGTTTTGAGAGTGTAGAAAGAGTGATGTTTTATGTAAAGTTTCAAACACTTGTAAATTCTATTCTTGTAGTAATAGAATCGATTTTTCCTCGTAAAACACTCTTTAGTGATCAGAGAATCACAACAAGTAGTATCAGTATGTTTGGTTATATATTGGGATCGTAAAATCGAAGAACGGAACTCGGTTCAGAAAATTCGGGTATCAGGAAAGTTATCAAAAAAAAATATTTTGAGCATACCATCATTTTTTTCACGTCGGGACGAACATGGTGGTATTTTTCGGCGATTGAAAAGAGGTCCAAATATCTCGTACGCGCTAGGCAGAGAGCTTCCTACGCGCCCCACGCGCTGCTGGAGGTTGAAGACGACCACGTCAGCGCCACATCAGCGTACAGCCAGCGCAGCACCACGTTAGCGCACAGCCAGCGCCGTGTCATCAGACACGTCAGCGAGGTTTTTACCATACCATCTGCCACTTCAGCTTTTCAATCCCATTTTCCACGTCATCAGTCACGTGTCAGCCACGTCAGCATCCCTGATAAATTCCATTGAGCCCCCTGAAGTCTTTGAAATTTATATTTTAGCCCTAAAAGTTTTAGAAATTTGTAAATCGGCCTCTGAGTCGGATTTGGACCATCGAAGTATCAAATCCACCATTTTCGACCGTTCTGGACGCAACAGTGACCTCTGGTTTTGAAAATCATCCCCGATTTTATCATTTTAAATTTTAAACTTAAAATAGAATTATAAGATTTCTCTTCTGGTACGATGATCAAACTGACAGCAATCAATTACTCTTTCTAGAGGCCTCAGATGATAGATTATTTACATTATAAATATATGTTCGATATTATCAAAGTGAAGGGATTGAGACCAAAATCTGTTAAAGAGTATGACTGGAATAAACTCAATAACAGAACCTTGAGTCAGATTAGGCAGTGGATCAGCCATAATGTCATCCACCACGTAGCACATGATATAAATACTTACGAAATGCGAATAAAATTGGAAGACATATTCCAGGCCAAAACAGCTCAGAATAAAGCCTTAATAATGAGGTGTTTGGTGAACTTGAGCTACATAGTGAAACTTTCGTTGCAGAACACACCAATGAATTCCAAAGCTTGGTGAACCAATTATTTGAAGCAGATATGTAACTGGGAGATGAAGTATAAGCCCTCTTATTACTCAGTTCTCTTCCTGATAGCTGAGAGACATTGGTGATTACTCTCAGCAATTCGACTTCAGGAGGCAAACTTACCCTGCCTATGGTAAAAGATGCCCTGTCAAATGAATAGGTCAAAAGAAAAGACGTGGGTATAGATCAGACACAAGCCCTTGTCATGGAGAATCGAGGAAGACAACAAGATAAAAATCAAGGTAGAGGGAGATGAAGAAATAAAAGTATAGGCAAATTCATATACAGAAGAAATCTCACTTACAAGTGCTACTATTGTGGCATATAAGACCACTTAAAGAAGAATTACCGAAAGCTGCAACAACAGCAGGGTCAAGGCAATTCACAGCCGAAGAATAACGATGTGAAGAAACTAGCAGTTGTTTAGGTAGATGTAACTATTTGCTCCATCCAGGTGTTGGGGTTTTTCTCAAAGGCGCATGCGGAAGCGCGGTTCGGGCGAAATCGTAACTTTAATTTTTTTTTTAAAAAAAATTTACCAAAAAAATTATTCAATATCTAATATGAATAATTCTTTCACATTTAACCTAAACATATTTATTCGATATCAAATAACGAGATAAATAATAAAGAAACACCATGAAACTTTTACGAAAATATTTTTCCGCAAAATGACATAAAACGCGTTTTTGTCCGAACCGACATGGGGGCTGCCCAGGTCAGCTCCAATAGTACTTGGGAAGTTCATGGGCTGCCCGAACAGTGACCAATTCACTGTTTGGACAGCGGACACCCGGTAAGCCAGAAACTACCCGGTAACGCTCTTTTCACCGTTTTTGTGTATTTCAACTCCGAAATAATTTACTGAAATTGTTCCAATGCCCAAAACACATACAATATATTTATATAACATAATTTTCATCACCAAAATCACAGAAATTCCAGATCTGATTTGGTAACTAAATATCATTTTTCATGTTTTAAATCCAATTTTCTTAACATTAATCATATTAACACTTACACCAACCAAAGTCACCACAAATGAAGAACTTAAGAACAATTCTATGAGTTATAAGAGTGGTCATAACACTCTAGAATGACAACAAGCCATCAAATGATAAATTGAACTAATATTACACTAATATCATTCAATTTAACTTCACACATGCATCTAACCTCCAAATTTATCCTCCAAATCAAAATGCCCCAAAATATAAGAAAAGAAGAAACCCTAGAACTTGTCTAGATGATCAAGAAAAAGAAACAAACTTTCTAAGTTTAAGAGTTATGAAGATTACCTCCAAATCTTCTATTTTCCTTAAACTTTTTCTTGATTTCTTCACTTTCTTCCTTGTTTCTTCAAACACTTTTTGAAAGCTTTTCTTTCATGGAGGTTTCGACTATGGAATATTATATTAGAGAAAAAAAAATTTGTCTCTTTAAATACAAGCCTTAACCGACTTTGGAGGGGGAATAAGGGAATTTTGGTAATTTAGTCAATTAATCTAATTAATTAATAATAATAAGTTTTAAGTTAACAAATCCAATTTGTATACTTCAAGCTTAAAAGAATCATACCACATGTAACCAATAATAATCAAACATATTGCATAACAATTATGTAATATTGAAATAATTTAATTATCTAGATATTTAACATTTAAATACCTAAATAATTAATTAATGTGATTATTATTATATATGTATTTTATTTACATTAAATACCAAATACATATATTAATGACATGTGTCAAAGTCTCATTTGACAAATAATAAATATGTATCAAATTAAATTTTGTATCAAATACACATTAATTATTAATTGACAGAAATGCCCCTAATGCATGTATTTTCGTTTCACCGTTTAAACAATTTGAATTAACTCATTTAACCTGGTGAAGTATTATGAATAATTTATATTATTCATAACGCGTTGTCCAAGTGCTCAACGAGTACACTTCATATTGTGAGACTCTCTAAGTTTAGGTTTATCTGTCACTGAATCCAATTTCGTGTCCATAATTTACCCACTCATAAATTATGACGGCCACAGATAATCTCGCTAAACTATGCAAGTCGAGGTCATTGCATACATATAATCCCTCTGTCATGGGCTATCAATATTAGACCCGGGATATAGGTAAAAATGTCAAATCCCTAAGGTATAATATAGTCGACTTTTAAATTTACGATCTCTAAATAACACTCGGAACTCGCTTCCGAAGTATACCACGACCATGGATTTATTAGATCGCAAATACGTACATGATACCTATGCCATGTACACAGGACTGGCGGATTCTATCTGATACTCACAGGATATCATGAGCATCAGTCCACACACAATGAACATGCAGAGGTCTGATCTAAATAGATCGGTGATGTGACTGCCATCAAAGTGTGGAGGATATCTCATATATCCACAGTGGTATCTCAAGTCGAATGACCATTATGCTACTCGACTCGAGAAGATTCCTATTGACGTTGGTGTATCATATATTAGGAAATCTTCGGCGAGTCGTTCAGTGTTTATTAAATAAATACTTACACGTCTATACGAGTCTCTCAAGACTCATGGTTCATTGAGATAAACCATCAGACCAAGTCTCGATATACGACATGTATGGGTCTCAACAGATTTTATTAACCGACCCGTGTTATTAAATCTTGACCAGGAACTTTATTTGATAATATACTTCTAGTGGTGACACTTCCCAATATCAATTACAAATTACTTTGTAACTGCGCAAAACAAAATATATTGTCGGGTCTTTGTCTAATATATACATATCACTAAATCATATTTAGTTTCAATCTAATCGTACGTAATTAAATCGAATATGTATATAAAAGTAAGAAGTACTACTATAAATAAATAATATTATGGCAAAAAGATTTGTTCGTATTCATGAATCGGACATAAATACAATTCAGATTGACACTCCGAGCACCAACCCTATGTTGGACAATTATGACCCATATCATCACTATTTATACAGAACATGTTGTTGTTGTACAAATTAAGTATGTGACAAAGGAAATTGCTCTTTTATCATTTATAATTGGATTACCTGGATATATAAATGATAAAAGTCCATATGATTAGTACCAGATTAATAAGATATGAGACAATATTAATCCATTAAGGTTTAATCATTAAATATCTCTAGTCGTAGTATTATCGAGACTGAACATCGATAATGTGGAATATGCTAGTATTACACTTGTGCGTGTTATGGAAGCATAACGACATAGTTATCATATATTTGGGTATTGTATACTCATGCAAGTGTAATAGAAGATTCTGTTTACCGATGGTACGGAAACAGCTTTGCTCTGGATAAACCCCTCATAATCTCATTGGTAGTATGACTATGTGTTTATGGGATTCCGAATCAGGGTAGGTGTATTTGGTCTTAACCTGAGACTTACATCGCTAATGCTTGCGACAATCAGTATACTTTGATTTTGGTCGTCCGGGGCTTTAACAGGTTCTGTGTACGCCTCTTCTGGGTATACTAAGAATCGTAGTGTATTGGGTGTGATGTCAAGATGGAAGTATCACTTCAGTCATATGGAGATGATGATCACGCAGGATACGGAACTGGTACTCTTGTATGCTGCAGCTATCGGGATAATATGACAATGTCATGATTATCTGATTATAGAGACTAGTTACATATGATCCGATATATGCTTCGTACGGGGCAGACACAATTCCAGCCCCATGCCCAACATGTGACATTCCGATACTGGATCGTAATACGCAATACTGCGTATGCTACGCCTGAAAAAGATCTTGTATTCCGCAGAAGAATATTTCTGGAGAATTGGGTTGGCACGGTGCTTTGCTAGAAGCCAAACATGTCTTGTAAACCGGTAAGAACGTGGTACCGGGTACGCACGTATTCGAATAGTCCGATAACCATATTTACTGCCAACATATCCAGGGATCTCTTGGGTCGCTTCCCGAAGATTCACCGATGAGATTTGACTCGAACAGAATTAATCTGGGATTAATTATGAGAGAGAGAAAATTAATCTGGGATTAATCACGACAATAATTAATCTGAGAATTAATTATCAGAGAAAGAATTAATCTGGAATTAATTGTGTCGAGAATTTATCTGGGATTTAATTCGTCGAGAATAGAGAACGCGATTAATTTAGAATTAATCGGTAAAGTAAATTTAATAGTGAAATTAGATTTTTTACTATTTAATTTATTTAATTGGGCTAAAATAATATATTGGATATATTAAATGAAATAGATTTCAAAGCAGATTAAAATTGGATTTTAATTCTAGCGAACGAATTAATTTAGAATTATTAATTCGTTAGCGACTTTTGTAATAATTTACGAGACATTATTATTTAATTAAATTGGATTTAATTAAGTCGCAACAGCAAATTCGTTTAATTTGGAATTAAGCGAACCCGAGCCCAATCGAAGTTGCGTGTTGGATTAGCCGACTTAAATTTGGAATTTAATAAGTGGTGGGACCCACTTCACTTACATCATCAAGTTAGACTAATGATGGAAGTTGGTATTGGCAAGTTGTTGGTTGAGTGAAAGGCTTGGTTTAGTTGTATTTTACTCTAACCAAAAGCAACACACCACTTGGCTATTAAACAAATGAATTTTGGAAATTTGTGTGTAAAGTTACTATCACAGCAACACAAAAAAAATTCTCTCTCCCTTCACTGCAGTGGGCGTGAACTTCTCCCTTCTCCTTCTTGAGTTTTGTTGCAAAACCGAGTGAGCTAGCACTAAAAGGAATCAAATGAGGTGATAGGGAAACCCACCCTAGAGTCAAAATCAACAAAGCAAAGCTTGAAGCAACATCCATTGGAGCAATCTTGGAGATTTCTCATTCGATCAATGTGAGTAATTCCGCAACTCTTTTTGATTTTTATTCACACACGAATCACTCTTAGTTGACCTTGGTATGTTCTAGGAACACTTACAATTGGTATCGAGCCTCCTAAGTTTGATTTGGAATTCTAGGGTTCATGACTTTAATTTGAGATTTTTGTGTTTGGAACTTGATTTTCCTAAATTGGATGTTTGGTTGTGGTTGGATGATGATGAATTGGATTTGTGCATCAATAGAATTGAGAAAAATTGATTAGATCAAAAATCCCCAATTCTTGAGCCATGGCCGAATGTAACCCTTGAAAATGCTCATGGTGTTTTTTGAATTTTGACAAATTGGATATGTTAAAAGCATGAAATGAATATTGATTGTTGTTTTTAATTAGATTGAAATCAAAAATTGGATGTTATTTCATGTAATTGTCGTGGGATGTAAGCATGTTATAGAATTGATTTTGCTTCAATTTGTGTTGGACATGAATTGAAAATGTAAAGCATGATTAATTGAATTAATTAAGTGTTTTGGAAGCATTAGTTTAATTGATTAATTATGGTAATTACACTTGAATTAAATTAATTTGTAATTTGGAATAATGAATTAATTTAATTTATTGTATTTGGGCTTAATGGGCTTGGTTGGGCCAAGTTTTGGTTTATGATAATTGGTTGGATCCAATTGGGCCTAAAACCATTTCCATAAAGTCCAAATATGATAATTGGGCCTACTGGGCCTAAATGTTGGACAATTATGACCCATAGCATCACTATTTGTACAGAACATGGTGTTGTTGTACAAATTAACTATGTGACAAAGGAAATTGCTCTTTTATCATTTGTAATTGGATTACCGGGATATATAAATGATAAAAGTCCATATGATTAGTACCAGATTAATAAGATATGAGACAATATTAATCCACTAAGGTTTAATCATTAAATATCCCTAGTCGTAGTAATTAGCGAGACTGGACATCGATAATGCAGAATAGACTAGTATTGACTTGTGCGCGTTTTGGGAGCATAACGGCATAGTTCTCATATATTTAAGTATTGGATACTTATGCAAGTGTGTGGATTGGAAGTTTGTGTTACGGTATGTTATGGAAACAGCTTCGCTCTGGATAGACCCCTCGGAATCCCATTGGTAGTATGACTATATGTCTATGGGAGTCCGAATCAGGGTATGTGTATTTGGTCTTAACTTGAGACTTGCATCGCTAATACTTACGACAATCAGTATACTTTGGTTTTGGTCGTCCGGGGCTTTAATAGGTTTTGTGTACGCCTCTTCTGGCTATACTGAGAATCGTAGTGTATTGGGTGTGATGTCAAGATGGAAGTATCACTCCAGTCATATGGAGATGATGATCACGCATGATACGGAACTAGTACTCTTTAGTACTGCAGTCATCGGGATAATATGACTAGGTCATGTTTATCCGATTATAGAGACTAGTTACCAGAGATCCGATATGCTTCGTACGGGGCAACACATTCAATTCCAGCCCCAGGCCTAGCATGTGACATTCGATACTGGATCGCAATACGCAATACTACGTCTACTACGCCTGACACAGATTACATATTCTTTAAAGAATATTTCTGGAGAATTGGGTAGGCACGGTGCTTTGCTAGAAGCCAACCATGTCTTGTAAATCGGTAAGAACGTGGTACCGGGTACGCACGTGTTCGGATAATCCGACGACCGGATTTACTGCCACATATCCAAGGATCTCATGGGTCACTTCCCGAAGATTCACCGATGACGTATGACTCGAACATTATTAATCTGGGATTAATTAGAGGAGAGAGAAAATTAATCTAGGATTAATTACAGAAAATTTTATCTGGGATAAAATTCAATTAAAAAGAGAGAACGATTAATTTGGAATTAATCGATTAAAAAATATATTTTGATATATTAAATGAAATTAGATTTCATAACGGAATTAAAATTAGATTTTAATTCGGGCGAACGAATTAATTTAGAATTAATTCGCGAGCGACGTGAATAGTAATTTTACTAGGCATAATTATTTAATTAAATTTGATTTAATTACGTCGCAACAGAAAATTCGTCAATTTGGAATTAACGAACCCGAGCCAGGAATGTGTTTGCGGGCCTACTCGAATTTTGAATTAAGTGGGGCCCACAAGTCACATCATCTAGTCACTTTAATCAACTTTTAGTTGATGGGATTTGGTGGGTGGTTGATAAATTGTAAAACACACAATTTGAAAGGTGAATGACTTAATACCAAATATTTGGTATATCTTATTTTTGATTTTTGAAATCAAATACAAGTCAACATTTTTCATTCTCCTTTATCTCTCCAAAAACGCCACACTCTCTCTCTAAAAACTCTCATTGGCCGAGAGTTACAAGGGAAATTTGGAAACCATTTGTTGCATTTTGTTTCCAAGTGCTAGCACACATTTAGTCATACAAAGGTGTTAGGGACACTAATCCATGAGTTTGGAATTCAATGACAAGCTTGGAAGCTCAACATACATCAAAGGAGAAGCTTGAAGCAACAACACAAGGAGCATAAATTTTGAACTCTCCGCCAACATCCAATCCGTTCAAAGTAAGTATTTCCGCTACTTCTTTGCGTATTCACATTCTTTTATGCTTAATTGATCCTAGGTTGTTCTTAGAGAACCCATCACTAAATTGATTTTTGGCATAGGGTGATTCCTAATTGGGCCTTGGCATCTTGGGTTTGACCCATAATTGCCAAAGCTTATGCCTTAAGACTTAATTAAAAGCTCATTGGACTTTAATTGAATAGTATTGGATACTAATTGGGCCTTTGAGACCCGATAAGATTAGATTTAGAATCTAAGTCTAAAAGGCACTATTGAAAGTGTAATTATTTAATTTGGAATTAAATATGAATTAGTATTGAATATAATTTAAATTGGATTTAAAATTATAGTTCGATATAATTCAAAAATACGTACTTTGAGTATTTATTCTTAAACGAGTTGGACTCGCGCAAATCAAATCGTTGTTTGAACATTGGATGGCCATTAATCAAAGATTAATTAATTGGATTAGATTGATTGATAACATGCTTTGTGTGAATACTTGGATGTATGTATGAATAATGTATATCAGATGGATATTAGATGGGTGAGGTCAATTTTGGAAATTGTTGTAATAAATTTAGAATTTATTAAATTGGACCTGCGTGTCCAGCCTATTACCTCTTTTCTCATTGTATTTCTCTTCTCACCTATTCCCCTCAATGTAAATGAGGTTTCTTTAGAAGTATTATGTAATTGGGTAGAAGTATGAATAGTGCTAGCGGGGGAGAGGAAATGGAGAGATTTGTTCTAGGAACAAATTTGTTGTATATCCATCCGCATATCTTTTTAATTTTATCGTGCCTTATTATGCTTTTAGAATGCATGCTTAAGGGTGTATGATGAGACCTAATTAAAGATAATAAATTGGTTGCCAAATCGCGACAAAAACCCTCATTTTATATTAAGCGTTTTTCTTTCCATTGAGTGATTCTCTCTCAAGATCCAAGATTGGCATTGGTTTGTTGGCCAAAGTCAAGACCCTTGTCCATCACGGATGTGTTTGAATCACGAAAGCTTTGTTCCATATCGTACGTCTTGGGCAAGTTGTGATTTGTTGGCCAAAGTCAAGGTCACTTCTTGTTCATCGGCCTCGATTAAGAAACTTTCCCACTATTAATGAGTCACGCTCAACTGGTTTCATTAAGCTTGTTGAGCCAAAGCCAAGGCTTAGTTGATTCAGAGGACAAAAGTTAGGCACTATATTGGATATATTGGCATATATTGGATATATGTTTCGGACTTAGAAGTCCACCTACTGGATCTAGGAATTGGATGAGATCCAATTGATCTTAGAGATCTACCTAGTTAAGTTTCATACAACTTGTTGGCCAAAGTCAAGGTTGTGTGTTATTTAACGGGATCCTAGCCCACTAGGAAACTAGGTTTCCCGAGTACTCCACAGAGGGTTAGAGGCTCGCCGAAAAATAGTGGGAGGCAAATATTAAATTTACAATTTCGTTTAGATACTTGCCAATACACGCTCATTTCATTTTTCGTCATTAAAAATTTATATATATTAGTTGGACTAATATTCAATTGTTGTTTAATTAAACAGTTGGACTGTATTCAAACTACTTCATTTATAGTTGATTATATAATTGGATTATAGTAATCAATATATTTGAATTTAACAAATCAAATAGTAGTTGATTATATAGTTAGACTATAATATTCATTATATTCGATTGTACCCGAAATCTTTGATTGTATAGTTGGACTATTGGAATCAAGATAACTGAAAGATTAACGTTTAAAACATAATCCTGTGTGAAAATGTCTTTAAGCGACTTCAATTTTCAAATTGGGAAATGAATCTCAGGATAGTCCTGGGAGTTGAGAAGTTAATCTATTTAATAGAGAAACCTCTCGGGCCTAAGCCGGAGTTGAGCAAATAGTGGAGCATGAGCTTTGGAACACTCATGGTGATGATAACTTTAGTGCTCAATCCGTTATGCTTGTCGCAATGACTCCTTAATTTCTTCGTCAGAACTAAGGATTAGATCCTTATAGTATGATATTGAAATTGAAGGATCTTCATAGATCTATTCTTAGATCTTAGAAGTAGTAATTGCAATAGAAACTCTTGGAGAGTTAATGGTTATGCTCAAGGAGACAGAGCCAGAACTTCTAAACAGCAAGAAGCGCAAGACGCATCTTACTTCGACATCCCAGAAGGCCAATGCTTGGCCGAATGCTTCTGGGGGTGTGAAGAAAAGGGCAAAGGCAAAATCATCACAGTCTTCTGGGAAGACAAATGACATACCCCAAGATGTCTACCTAAAGTGTGGCAAACGGGGTCACTAAAAGTGTGACTGCCGTATGGACAAAGGCAGATATGAAAGAAGTAAAGACGGGCAAGGCTCCGACTTCAGGTATGTTTGTTATAAACATGTCCACTGTTGGTTTTAAAATTGGATTTTAGATATGTATGTGGTACATAAATATATGTACTGATGTGCGGGTTCTGCTGATTAGCAGGATACTGACTTTAGGTGAGATGGACCTCTGAATCGGAAATGGGACGAGAGTCGATGTTTTGGCCGTAGAAACCTAAGTTTTGGAACTGCCCTTTGGGCATGTACTTAAATTAGGAACTGTTATAATGTACCTAGTTTGACTAGAAACATTATCTATATATCTAGTTTAGCCTGTTGCGGGTATGCCTTTATATTCTAGAACACTAAGTGTTTTGTTTATAAAGATGATATTGAGATAAGCACATTAGATGTGAATAACATATTTATATTTAGAATATAAATTAATCTCATATATATAGCATGACAAACAAATAGCTCAAACTGAATTAATCAGATGAGACTTATTTGTGGCATTGTTGTCGGTGACACATTAACAAGATTCGTATATCCACACTTTCGAAGAGTGGATACTAGGACTGATTTGATTCTAATTCAAATGATGTCTATGAATCTAGTTTATTAGGCAAAGTGCCTAAAACACCTTTTACTTGGTAAAAAGTGCAAGTGCCACCAATCTATTAGCCCTCGTTCATTGTGACGTAAGTAGGCCTATGTCTAGCTAGGCTAGAGGTGGATTTGAATACTTCGTAACCTTTACGGATGTAGCATCGCGTTATGGTTATGTGTATCTTATGAAACACAAGTCAGAAACTTTTGAGTAATTCAAAGAGTTTCGACACGAAGTAGAAAACAGATTAGTAAAAGTATTAAAAACATTATGATTGGACCATAGAGTAAAATACTTAAACATATAAGTTTCAAGATTACTTGAAAGAGTATAATATTCTTTCATAGTGGACTCCTCCCGGAACACCTCAATCAAGTGGTGTGTCCGTACGGAGAAACCGAACTTTGTTGGACATAGTAAGGTTAATGGTGAGTCGCTCTTAGCTACCAATTTTCTTCTGAGGATACACATTAAACAGTGCAATATTTATTTTGAATAAGGTTCCATGTAAATCTGTTAGACATACTTCATATTAGATATGAATATGAAAGAAACTGGGTTTCTCATTCCTGAAGATTTGGGAATGCTGGGCATACGCTAAATGTTTAGATGGTACCAAACTAGAACCCAAATCGGATAAGTGCCTATTTGTAGGTTTTCCTAGGGAAACCAAAGTATAGTACTTATACAACTCACAAGAGAACAATGTAATTTTTGCTCTCCATGCGGTTTTCCTAAGAGCAATTCCTATATGCAGTGGTAAATAGGAGGAAAGTAAAACTCGATGAAAATCGGAGTAATACTGTTCCAGGCACCGAATCCTCACGGAACACCAACAGTTCATCATGGATGAAACTATACCAATAATCTTCGAATACACAAGAACCACGTAGGTCGGAGAGAGTCAGAAAAAAACCTGGGAGGTATGAGTTTCTGATCTCACCTCAAGTAGATATCAATCTTATTGAGGAAGACGAACCAACTACGTATGAGGAAGTGATACATGATATCGACTCCTTTTATGGCAAAGTGCCATGAAGTCCGAAATGGATTCCATGTATACCAACTAAGTTTGGACACTGGTTGATGTACCAGAAGGCATTGTGCCTATTGGTACTATATGAGTATTCAAGGAAGACATACATGGATGACAACATACAAATGTATTGAGCTAGGCATGTACAGAAAAGGTATCGTTAACGACATATTGTCGACTAAGACGAAACTTTTTCACTTGTTCCCATGATTAAATCCATTTGGATAATGCTTGCTATTGTTGCGTATTTCGTTTACGAAATATGGCAAATGGATGTCAAAATCGCTTTCCTTAACGGAAACCTTTTGGAGGATGTTTACAACATCCTGACGGTTTTATTATGCCAAAACAAGTAAACAAGGTTTGCAAGTTAAATCGATCCATTTATGGATTGAAGCAAGCATTGTATTCTTGGAACCAACGTTTTGATAAGATCATAATGGTATATGATTTCATTCAAAACGAAGATGATTCTTGTGTATATAAGAAGGTTAGTGGGAGCGCACTAACAATGAATGTCCTATAAGTTGATGACGTATTGCTTCTTAGCAATAACATTCCCATAATATAATCGGCGAAAGCTTGGCTTTCATTAAATTCTCCATGGAATACATGGGAGAAGCAAGCTTTATTCTAGGAATAAAGATCTACTGGGATAGATCTAGAAAGCTGCTGACAACCCTCCCATAGCTCGTACGTTTTTTGAAATGTATGTGACCTGATGTCTCATATTCTTTGAGCATATGTAGACGCTATAAGGCCGATCCATGTGATGGTCACTGGATTGATGTTAAGAACATCCTTGAGTATCTTAGACGAACTAATGATGCATTCTCAAAACATGGAGAATGAGAACTTGAAGTGACTAGGTTCACCGCTGCAAGTTTCCAAAACCGATAAAGATGACTTTAAGTCACAATAAAGGTACATATTTAGTTTGAATAACGGAAAAGTGAGCTGGAAATTTTCCAAGCAAGATACTGTTGCCGAATAAATAAAAAAAGCGGAAGATTACTGCAGCTAGGGCAGCAAAAGAAGCATTTTGGATCTATATAATCCTAATTGGATTAGGTGTAGTTATGTTAGCAGCTGAGTTAGGCTACAACACAGGCTAAGGAACCACGGTATCATCAATGATCCAAGTATATACTTCGACTATTTCATCTGATTCGTCGGATCATACATCGTGGCGATGTGATGATTGAATAAAACGCATCAGATGATAATATTGTAAATCTGCTGACAAAAGCTATTTCTCAGCAGAAGTATGAGCGACCCATACATAGTTCATGTGTATGACACTTGAGTGATTGGCTATAGGCCAAGTGGGAGATTGTTGGACAATTATGACCCATTGCATCACTATTTGTACAAAACATGTTGTTGTTGTACAAATTAACTATGTGACAAAGGAAATTGCTCTTTTATCATTTGTAATTGGATTACCTGGATATATAAATGATAAAAGTCCATATGATTAGTACCAGATTAATAAGATATGAGACAATATTAATCCATTAAGGTTTAATCATTAAATATTCATAGTCGTAGTATTATCGAGACTGGACATCGATAATGCGGAATAGGCTAGTATTACACTTGTGCGTGTTATGGAAGCATAACGGCATAGTTCTAATATATTTGGGTATTGGATACTCATGCAAGTGTAATAGGAGGTTCTGTTTACCGATGGTACGGAAACAGCTTCGCTCTGGATAGACCCCTCAGAATCCCATTGGTAGTATGACTATATGTCTATGGGAGTCCGAATCAGGGTAGGTGTATTTGGTCTTAACCTGATACTTGCATCATTAATGCTTGCGACAATCAGTATACTTTAGTTTTGGTCGTTCGGGGCTCTAACAGGTTCTGTGTACGCCTCTTCTGGGTATACTGAGAATCGTAGTGTATTGGGTGTGATGTCAAGATGGAAGTATCACTTCAGTCATATGGAGATGATGATCACGCAGGATACAAAACTGGTACTCTTGTATACTGCAGCTATCGGGATAATATGACAAGGTCATGATTATCCGATTATGGAGACTAGTTACATGTGATCCGATATATGCTTCATACGGGGCATATACAATTCCAGCCCCAGACCTAGCATGTGACATTCTGATACTGGAACGTAATACGCAATACTACGTATGCTACGCCTGACAAAGATCTTGTATTCCGCAGAAGAATATTTCTGGAGAATTGGGTAGGCACGGTGCTTTGCTAGAAGCCAACCATGTTTTGTAAATCGGTAAGAACGTGGTACCGGGTACGCACATATTCGGATATTTTGATAACCGTATTTACTTCCAACATATCCAGTGATCTATTGGGTCGCTTCCCGAAGATTCACCGATGAGATTTGACTCGAACAGAATTAATCTGGGATTAATTATGAGAGAGAGAAAATTAATCTGGGATTAATCACGACAATAATTAATCTGGGAATTAATTATCAGAGAAAGAATTAATCTGGGATTAATTGCGTCGAGAATTTATGTGGGATTAAATTCGTCGAGAATAGAGAACGCGATTAATTTAGAATTAATCGGTAAAGTAAATTTAATAGTGAAATTAGATTTTTTACTATTTAATTTATTTAATTGGGCTAAAATAATATATTGGATATATTAAATGAAATTAGATTTCATGCGGATTAAATTGGATTTTAATTCTAGCGAACGAATTAATTTAGAAATAATTCGTTAGCGACTTTTGTAATAATTTTACGAGACATTGTTATTTAATTAAATTGGATTTATTTTAGTCGCAACGGCAAATTCGTTTAATTTGGAATTAAGCGAACCCGAGCCCAAGCGAAGTTGCGTGTTGGATTAGCCGACTTAAATTTGGAATTTAATAAGTGGTGGGACCCACTTCACTTACATCATCAAGTTAGACTAATGATGGAAGTTGGTATTGGCAAGTTGTCGGTTGAGTGAAAGGCTTGGTTTACTTGTATTTTACTCTAACCAAAAGCAACACACCACTTGGCTATTTAAACAAATGAATTTTGGAAATTTGTGTGTAAAGTTACTATTCACAGCAACACGAAAAAATTCTCTATTTCCTTCACTGCAGTGGGCGGAAACTTCTCCCTTTTCCTTCTTGAGTTTTTTGCAAAACCAAGTGAGCTAGCACTCAAAGGAATCAAATGAGGTGATAGAGAAACCCACCCTAGAGCCAAAATCAACAAAGCAAAGCTTGAAGCAACATCCATTGGAGCAAACTTGGAGATTTCTCATCCGATCAATGTGAGTAATTTCCCAACTCTTTTTTATTTTTATTCACACACGAATCACTCTTAGTTGACCTTGGCATGTTCTAGGAACACTTACAATTGGTATCAGAGCCTCCTAAGTTTGATTTGGAATTCTAGGGTTCATGACTTTAAAACAAGAACACGAAAGATTGCTTGATGAGTGAGAGATTTGTTAGTGAAGGAATTGATGTTTGGTTAGTGAGAAATTTGAGAGAATTGAGAAAGTAATTCTAATTAATTTTTATTAACTATGTACATGATACAAGTGAAAATACTTTATATATTTTTCTAAAAATAAGTGCATGTGAAACTTCTAAATTTGCAAATCGGTTATATTAGTAGGAAAGTTGGTTTTAGATTATAAACAAAAAACATAACTGTGTTTGTTTAGGTCATCAATCCGTGCTAAAAGAATCTCAACCGTTGATTTGAAATCTTTGCTCATTCATTGGTTTACCATCCTTGTGAGCAGTTACTCCTTCTTGAACAACCAACTAATCAATTAATTGTTGGAGTTTGCTAAGGTCCCAAGGATCAATAAACAAGAATGAAACAAGTGCGAATACAACGAGGGAGTTGCGGAATACTCACATCGATCGGTTGAGCGACGCGCGAGGCAACAAAACTTCCTTTTCTGCCCACTGCAGCTCACGACAGCGCACTGCATTTTGCTCCTCATTTTCGGCTTCAAGCTTCAAGAATCCAAGCTCCAAGCTTCGTCAAACGATTCTCGGCTCATGGGTGGACTTCCATATCACCTTCGCATGATCCCGGAGTGTGCTAGCACTCTTGATTTTGCAACAAAATCACACTTAGCTTCCCTTCATTGTTGGTTCTGCCCAGCAAAACAGAAGAACAAAAACTGCCCAAAATGGGCGTGAGATGAGAGAATAAATGGTTGCTCCAAAACGTGAGTAAAGAGAGGAAAGAGAGAGATTAAATGTGTAATTGATTTTCAAAAACATATACACACTTTTGGCTTTCAAAAAGTCAAACAATTTAAAGCCATAAATGCCAACCACTACATCAATCAATCAATCAATCAATTGTCACATCACTCAAAGTGACATGATTTGACGCTTGATGTGACTAGCGATTTGACGCTTGAAGTGACTTGCGTGCCGCACTCGAATTCGAAATGTGAATGCGCTCGCAAACAATCCCGGGCTCGGGTTCGCTAATTCCAAATTAACGAATTTTCCGTTGCGTCGTAATTAAATGATTACGCCTAGCAAAGTCATTATTCACGTCGTTAACGAATTAATTCTAAATTAACTCGTTCGCCCGAATTAAAATATAATTTTAATTCCGCGTCGAAATCCAATTTCGATTAATGTATCAAATATATTAATTTAACCGATTAATTCCAAATTAATCATTTTCTCTCTTTAATGATATTTTATCACAGATAAAATATCTCCGCAATTAATCCAAGATTAATTTTCTTTCTCATCTTATTAATCTCAGATTAATTAAAAGTGCGAGTCATACGTCATCGGTGAATCTTCGGGAAGCGACCCATGAGATCCTCGGATATGTTGGCAGTAAATTCGGTTGTCGGACTATCCGAACACGTAAGTACCTCGTACTACATTTGTACCAATTTACAAGACAAGGTTGGCTTCTAGCAAAGCGCCATGCCTACCCAATTCTCCAGAAATATCCTTACAGGAATAAGGATCTATATCAGACATAGTATACGTAGTATTGCGTATTTCGATCCAGTATCGGATGATCACATGCAAGGCCTGGGGCTGATACAGTGTCTGCCCCGTACGAAGCATATATCGGATTACAAGCAACTAGTCTCTTTAATATCGGATAATCATGACCAAGTCATATTATCCCGACGGTTGTAACCTTTTTAGAGAACCAGTTCTATATCCCTACGCGATCATCATCTCCATATGACTGGAGTGACACTTCCATCTTGACATCACACCCAACACACTACGATTCTCGATATACCCAGAAGAGGCGTACACAGAAACCAGTTAAAGCCCTGGACGACCAAAACCAAAGTATATTGATTGTCGCCAGTATTAGTGGTGCAAGTCTCAGGTTAAGACCAAATACACCTACCCTGATTTCAGACTTCCATAGACACATAGTCATACTACCAATGGAATTCCGAGGGGGTCTATCCAGAGCGAAGCTGTTTCCCGTACCATCGATAAAACACAACCTCCTATTACACTTGCATGAGTATCACATACCCAAATATATGAGAACTATGGCGTTGTGCCCTCACAACGCTCACAAGTGTAATACTAGTCTTTTACGTATTTATCGATGTCCAATCTCGATAATACTCTGACTAGGGATATTTAATGATTTATCCTTCGTGGATTGATACTGTCTCATATCATTCTCAATCCATGAACAAATCATAAGGACCTTGATAAGTGTGGTTTATACTCACATATTACAGCATTTTTAGCTTACTGTTTTGTTATATTTTGAGATATTTAAATGTCATTTATAGTTTATTTTGCATTTTATTTGTAGGAGCATTATTACATGGATCTGGGAACAATTGCACGTGTTTTGGGACCATACGGGAGCATATGATATAAGACAGGAGAAACATGGGAGAAATTCATCACACCCAGCCAAGATCCGAGAGAAGGGCGCCAAGGCGCCACTATGTTGGAAGCAACAAGCGCCAAGGCGCCTGTTGCATGCAAATGGCGCCATGGTGCCATTTGCTAAACAATGTAAGGGCGCCATGGCCCCATTTGCTAAACAATGTAAGGGCGCCATGGCGCCTCCCCAAGTTGCACGCATCCATACAAATTTCCCGAGACTTTGGCGCCGTGGCGCCACTCAACCAGGGCCGCGGCGCTGCGGGACGCGCATTCCAGGATTCACTTTTTAGGGTTTTTAATAATCCTAATGACACCAAAGACTCCCAGACTCCACTATAAATACAACAGTTCGTCCAGAATTAAAAGGGAGGCTAATACACTGCACAAAACACATAAATAAATATTTTTAGAGATCCAAGGAGAGGATTGAAGAGCGAAAAGAGGAGATTAAGGCGGTGACGTCCGGAGAGGAAAATATTCAATTCGGGTTTTATCTTCTTATTTCGTTCTTAGAACTCTAATGATTTCCATCAGATTCATGACTTATTATTCATTGTTTTATTTTATTGTCATGAACTAACTCCTTAATTCTGGAGAATGATCTAACTAATGCTTGAACCTTGTATTGTGTTTGTCAATTTTGTTATGAAGTTTTATTGATTTATTTATATTCTTTTGAGTTTAATGCTTCTTGATTGTTGGCCACAATTTACGATGATGAATGTTTATAATCTATCACTCGAGAGAGGGGATTTTGAATAGATCTATAGAATATAACCTAGGATTTTATAGAGTTCGAGAGAATCTGTAGTCCTTTGAAGTCGTTAATATAGAATCACAAATCGTAATGAGTTGTTGACTATTGGATTTTTATAGAGATATCGAAGTCTGTAGTTGATGATATTTTCACTCGGCACTCGAGAGAGGGAGTGGATATTTTAGGAGTCTTGACTTATAAACAATATAACTGAACATAGATTAATTGGCATAACAAATACATAGGTGACAGCTAGGTGAAATCAGGATCTAGAATCTCTATCGTATTAGTTCGTCCTATTTTATTATTTTTATATTTTATTTATTTATAAAAATCTTTATTATTTATCGTCTAAATAAATTTAGGATTATCAATTGTAGTACTTAGTGCGAGTTAACGCAATCCATGTGGGTTCGACACTCTTCACCGATTTATACTAAAACTTGACATCATACACTTGCGGTACGATATAAAAATATCACAACAAGTTTTTGGCGCCGTTGCCGGGGATTGTTTGTTTAATTCACATTAATACTACTACCAAGTAATCTTAACTTTAATTTAGAATTTTGTTTTTATTTTTATTTTTATTTCTTATTTTCTTTATTTCTTATTTTTTTTAAGTTTTATTTTTGTTTTTATTTCTTATTTTTATTTTTATTTTTATTTTTATTTTTATTTTTATTTTGTTTTTTATATTTTTCCTACGAGGTGAGTTTGAAAAGAAGTAATGGCAGATCCTGTTGGTGCACTGATAGCTCAAGTATCGTCCCTCATGACTCGCCGAATATGCAGTCCAGAATTTCCAATTGAGAGAAAATCTACATATCTTGGGGGACCATCTATGGATAAATCACCACAGCCTGCCAAGCTATCTTTTTCATGTCATAAGTACCGGTGGATACCAAAGAAGAAGGAAGATGAGATTACCCGGTTCACTACGTTTAAGCCACCATAATCATTTTGGGTGGTTGCGTCTGGCTGAAGACGTTAAACTTAGCGCTAGCGGGGAGGCAACCCTTGCATTTGTTTATTATTATTTTCTTTATTTCTAATTTTTATTTTATTGTGTGCTATTTATTAAATTGCATGTTATTTATACAGGTAGCACGAGACACACAACGCCCGCACAACCAAATTCTAACCAGCAAGAGCCTGATCAACTCCATGCACGGTAGTGTTGTTCCTCACTCTTGTTCGTTAATTTTTCTTATCTTACATTGAGGACAATGCAAGTTTTAAGTTTGGGGGTGTGTGCATGTTGCTTACTTGTTATTTATTTACTTGTTTACTTGTTATTTATTTACTTATTTGTTTGAAAAAAAAATTGTTTTAGTCTTTGATAGTAAAGCATAAATCCTGTGATAATATTGTTTGTTTATAGGTGAAATTTTAGAAACGATAAGTGCCTAATTTACTTTTATCTGATGCCTTGAATAACTGATCTATGTTAGACTCGTAAACACTTAAAAACAGGTTTTTAGCAGTGAAAACTTAAGTAGTTGACAAGGTGACTAGTTGAAGAAATTGCATGTCGATGAATGACCGTTTGCTTAGATATCTATCTTGATTTACTAGTGTTATGAAGTATGGTATAGCTAAAAAGAAAAATGTCTCTAAAGAAAGAAAATAAACCACCTATAACCGATAAGCGTGAAGCTACCCATGGGCGAGTATTAGGACCACCATGAGGAGAAATGCTACCTTAAAGGGTAGGTGAGTTGAAAAAAAAAATAAGTGCAAAAATTGAGAAAAGAAAAGAAAAATCATAACATACTAAGCACAACATAAAGCAATTACAGAGCATAATTGAGATATCTAGGTTGGTTTGACCCATCGATTCTAATTTCTAAACGAAATCATTAAGTTAGCTTACTTAGGAATCAAGCTGTGACCGAACCTGTAAACACACATACACCGTGAGTCTAGCTTAGATAATTTATTCGAGAATTTGGATTTGAGTTGCTATTGCGTACTTTGAAGATTCTTTGATATCATTTATAAGCTTTCTTTGAGGATATATTTATGCGTAACTATCGAGACTATCTTTTGTTAATTTTTATATTTTTTGCATGATTGTATGTGAATGACGTTTGTGGGTGTCGTCGCTGTAAGCCCTCACGAGACTATAACTCGTCCACTAGGGCCACATAGGGGTTTAAAGGCTTGTTGCATATGCTAAATGCAATCGTGATCCCTACGAAAGTGGCTTAGTTAATTTAGTTATTTTTAATTGTTGAATAGAATTTAGTTTTTATTTTATCTTTTGCTCGGGACTAGCAAAACCTTAAGTTTGGGGGTGTTTGATAAGTGTGGTTTATACTCACTTATTACAGCATTTTTAGCTTACTGTTTTGTTATATTTCGAGATATTTAAATGTCATTTATAGTTTATTTTGCATTTTATTTGTAGGAGCATTATTACATGGATCTGGGAACAATTGCATGTGTTTTGGGACCATACGGGAGCATAGGATATAAGACAGGAGAAACAGGGGAGAAATTCATCACACCCAGCCAAGATCCCGAGAGAAGGGCGCCAAGGCGCCACTATGTTGGAAGCAACAAGCGCCAAGGCGCCTGGTTCATGCAAATGGCGCCATGGCGCCATTTGCTAAACAATGTAAGGGCGCCATGGCGCCTCCCCAAGTTGCACGCATCCATACAAATTTCCCGAGACTTTGGCGCCGTGGCGCCACTCAACCAGGGCCGCGGCGCTGCGGGACGCGCATTCCAGGATTCACTTTTTAGGGTTTTTAATAATCCTAATGACACCAAAGACTCCCAGACTCCACTATAAATACAACAGTTCGTCCAGAATTAAAAGGGAGGCTAATACACTGCACAAAACACATAAATAAATATTTTTAGAGATCCAAGGAGAGGATTGAAGAGCGAAAAGAGGAGATTAAGGCGGTGACGTCCGGAGAGGAAAATATTCAATTCGGGTTTTATCTTCTTATTTCGTTCTTAGAACTCTAATGATTTCCATCAGATTCATGACTTATTATTCATTGTTTTATTTTATTATCATGAACTAACTCCTTAATTCTGGAGAATGATCTAACTAATGCTTGAACCTTGTATTGTGTTTGTCAATTTTGTTATGAAGTTTTATTGATTTATTTATATTCTTTTGAGTTTAATGCTTCTTGATTGTTGGCCACAATTTACGATGATGAATGTTTAGAATCTATCACTCGAGAGAGGGGATTTTGAATAGATCTAGAGAATATAACCTAGGATTTTATAGAGTTTGAGAGAATCTGTAGTCCTTTGAAGTCGTTAATATAGAATCACAAATCGTAATGAGTTGTTGACTATTGGATTTTTATAGAGATATCGAAGTCTGTAGTTGATGATATTTTCACTCGGCACTCGAGAGAGGGAGTGGATATTTTAGGAGTCTTGACTTATAAACAATATAACTGAACATTGATTAATTGGCATAACAAATACATAGGTGACAGCTAGGTGAAATCAGGATCTAGAATCTCTATCGTATTAGTTCCTCCTATTTTATTATTTTATATTTTATTTATTTATTAAAAATCTTTATTATTTATCGTCTAAATAAATTTAGGATTATCAATTGTAGTACTTAGTGCGAGTTAACGCAATCCCTGTGGGTTCGACACTCTTTCACTGATTTATACTAAAACTTGACACCGTACACTTGCAGTACGATATAAAAATATCACAACAAGTTTTTGGGACCTCCTCATTTATACATCTAGGTGATCTAATCACAAATGATAAGAGTGCAATCTCCTTTGTCACATAGTTAATTTGTACAACAACACCATGATCTGTACAAATAGTGACGCTATGGGTCATAATTGTCCAACATTAATGTGTTGCACTCATCCGGTACTGTTAACACTTCAATATTGTGTTAGTGAGCAGTGACTCTGGCTTGTTGTGTTGACAAGCTAAGACATATCAATTTTCCCACCAAATCATCCAACTTCGAAGTGTTCATATCATTTGATTTTTTGATGGAGGAGGTACAAATTATATATTCCTTATAAAGAGGCCAAATGATTTTCTTCACTTGACACTTATACTAATATTTTTTCCTAAAGTACTTAGTTGATTTATAATCATGGTGAATCTTGAAATCATCTTCTCAACCTTTTCACAGGCTTCCATCTTGAAGTTATTCAATTCGCACATAAACTGGTTGATCTTTGACTTTTCAACTTGACTAGTGACATCATTGTTCATTTCTAATAACTTCCATAATTCATGTGCATTTCCAAATTCTGAAAGTTTTTTTATTTGGCTTTAATCAATTGCACAAAGTAGATGAATGAGAGCCTTCGCATTTATGGAGGCTTTCATGTAATCCTTATCGGTCTATTCGAATTGCGGTTAGGAAACTCCACACCATTGCTATATTTCTTCATGGCATTGTAGTACCTCTTGTGATTACTTTGAAGGATTGCACATCAACGACAATGAGGTAATTTAACATCCTCATCTTCCAATAGCTGTAATCGGTTCAGGTTTAGAATGAAGGTCTATTTGTTGAAAATCCATCGGTAAGATTTGACAATAGGCCATGATCTATTCTCGGACGATTAAGTCTTTGTTGAGAATATCTTGTTTTGATACCAATTGAAATTTCCTACAAGCACACTCAAACAATAATATTTATATACCTAAGAGAGAGGGGTGAATTGGGTAATGACCAAATTATGCGGAATTAAAAATCTTATCGATTTTACGCTACTTAGTTAGTAGCTTTACCGGTTAAGCTTAGAAATCAATTTCCCAAATTAATGAATTCAACAATTAATTCTCAAATGTAAGTTTCTAAACAATATGCATATATAAATAAAAATTGCAAAAATTAAAGGAGTAAGAGTTAGAGAATTTGACATCATACCCCAAACCAAGAGTTTTCCTAGGTGCACTCCAAACCTTTAAACATGAATTTTATTTCTAAGATTCACTTTTTAACATTTACAACCAAATCACCCTTTTAAGTATATCCATTTAACAAGGAATTTCACGACCACAAATGTTTAAGATTAAAAGACTACAACACAACTTAGGTACTAATAATAGATAAAAAAAAGGTTAATGATGTGAGAATATAGTCAATAATCTTTTGTTCTCGATTTGGATGTTGAAAATAACGATTAGAAAATAGAAACTGTTTATTAAAAAAATGATAGTTTTCAGTTTATTGTTCAGATTGGCTGCATTTAGATCAATAAAATAGCAGTATAAATTTAATAATGGATAACTTTGTGTTTCAATTATATATTAATTGTTTATTTTATTTTAAGATGGTGTCATCGTTGCACCGAAGAATTTCCTATCATTAAATTACAATAAGTTCATTATTCATGATTTATGTCAAAATTTTAAATTAAAATCTAATTTAAAATAGGCTCATCCAAATATGCATGAGCAAATTAAATTGACCAATATCTTCATTGGTTCCAATGGTTCAAACTGGAACCGTTGAGGCCTAACAGCTCCTTGCCCAAAATATTAAAAATTATTTTTATAAAAATATAATTACTAAATTAACCTTAATAACATTAATAAAACGACTAATTTTAGGGGCATTTTAAGTATCACAAAATATCCAAAAATGTATAAATATAAGTCATTCTATATTTTTTCAACACACCAATTCTCAATTCTCTCAACTTCTTTAATTCTCTCATTCTCAATTCTCTCATCTACAATTTCTCATTCTCGATTCTCTCATTCTTCAATATTTCTTTAATTAAAAATGACAAGCTCATCTGAGAGCACCATGTCCAATGGGCCAACCCAAGAAAGCGGCCATAGTATCGGTACACGAAGAAGAGAAGTTAAGTCTTTATCCTCAAATATTTTTGTTGATGGTGTTTTCAGGCACTACGGCATTTAAGACAGCACAACAAGGACGAAAGGGTAAAATTCTTCTCCCTGGTTGACATCATGAAAAATACCGACCACATCATGAATGGACCGACCTCATTACGAAAGGACCGACCACTATGGTCCGGGTGACCGAGAACTATAGATGTCGGCAGGAACACTCTCGACATAAAAGATTGTCATGGCCGACCTCATAAAGACCGACCAGACGACGGGAAGTGTCCAAGACAACAACACCCCATTCCTGTGGATAAGATAAGGAGGATATCCTACTCTCACAAGGAAAAAGAAGTCAGAATCCAAAAGGGAATACGGAAGAAGAAGGCAATACCGGATCAGGAAACCCTACAAGAAGAGAAGATTGAGTCCAAATAGGATTTCTTATACAAATAGGAGTCTGATTTCTGTATTATTATAAATAGGAGGGTAGAGCATGTGTAAAAGGCATCTGAAAATCATCACAAGAGTGAGAGATTAGTGTCATAGAGCTCTGATTTGTAAAAGCAAAGAGGAGATCTGAGGAGTGAATTTGAGTAATAAAAAGTACCATCCTGTTCTTGCCCGTGGACGTAGGTCGGATCCCAAAATCCACCGAACCACGTTAAATCTCATTGTTGATTGGCGTATTTTCTGTTTTTCTGCTAAATTTGCCTTTGGTCCCCCATAACCAAACAAATTCACAGTGAAGGAGGATTTCCTCGGGAGTGATATTCCAATATTACCCTGAGACCAAAATCACCGTCAACAGTTGGCGCCGTCTGTGGGGAACTTCAACAAAAAGCAATTCACGTGATAAGACAAATGGCGGAAGACGGAAATCACCAACCAGGAGGTCCGGCAATAGACTGGATGAAAAGAATGGAAGATGGGATGAGGACTATGATGGATCGACTAGAAAGAATGGAAGGAATAAACAACGAGAGAACTGAAACCGAGGCCGGACAGAGAAGAAAAAAGGGAAAAGAGTAGTAGATGTAAGTGAAGACGAGGGACCCAGAAAGAGAGGCCCCTATGGGATAAGATCTGCGGTGGTAGGAAGATCAGAAGACACGTGGGAAGAAGAAGAGGAGGAACAGTCGCCCGACCCCTCCTCCGACAGTTTTTACAACTCCAAGAGGGAAGATAGAAAGTATAACGAGGACGTACAGGAGACCTCTGAGTTCAAAGAACGCCACTCCCGGGGCAACAGGCGAACAGAAGAACACAGGAGGCGGCACGGGGGCACAACCCGCGAAATAAAATCTTGGTTGAAAAGAGAGATGACCAGATGGGGAGAAAACCTGAAGATCGGGGCGGGAGACACCCGAGACGAGGAGGGGGTCTCCCCTTACGGAAGAAATAAAGGCGGCACAGTTTCCGAAACGATTTAGCATGCCGACCATGGCACCATACAAAGGCCACTCCGACCCAAAATCCCATATTGAAAACTTTGTCCTCCTGATGGAAGTACAGGGAGTAACGGGCGACGCCATATGCAAAGTATTTCCCTTAACTTTAGGGGGACCTGCCATCCTATGGTATAGAAGTTTGGCCCCGAGAAGCATTCAGAGCTTCTCCCAACTTAAGAAGTCGTTTATCCGGCATTTCAAAGGAGCCTGCACCCCTAAAAAAACAATGGGGGAACTAAGGCTCATAAAACAAGGAGACGACGAAACACTGAAAAGCTTCATTGAAAGGTATCATGACACTGTACTCGAAGTCGGAGGCTACGAATCCCAGGAAGCCCTGGAAAGTCTGAAAGGGGCCCTAAGGGTCGGGAAACTATGGACCCACCTGAGGATCCACGAAACACCAGACTACGCTACTGCACTGGAGGTGGCCAGGAAGTACGTCTTACTAGAAGGAGAGGAGAAAGTATCCCGGAGAGGGACAACCGCCAGAGAAAGGGTAACCAGGAGAGAAGACCATCGGCGACCGGAGAGAGAATTCCGGAAGTTCAAGCCAAGACCCAGAGAGTTCAAACCGATGGCACAAAAGGATCAAGGCAAAGGGCCCGCAACTCAAGTGAACCATGTGGTCCGAGAGGGAGCGTATATTCCCCTAAGCAAGCCGCCAAGGGAAATCATCATGGAAATACGGGAGAAAGGTCTCTTAATAGAGCCCGACCTCAGGAGGTTCCCCCCAGACAGAAAAAACAAAAATCCTACTGCCTGCACCACAATCTAAAAGGACACACGACCGATGAATGCAAGGACCTGCGGGAACAAATGGAGGACCTGGCCCGGAACGGGTACCTGAACAATTACATAGACCACGAGGTCATGGCCGCCAGACAAAGGGCAAGGAATCGAGAGGTGAACGTCATCGCGGGAGGGGCAACTCTGGCCGGGGACTCTAACCGGTCGAGGAAAAATTATAGCCGAGCACGGGGGACAGAGGTGCTGAAGACAGAAAAAATCCCAAACACCCGAGGAAGTCGGTCGACACCCATCATGTTCGCCGATGAAGACGCTCAGGGGGTAAGTTTCCCCCATGACGACGCACTAATAATCAAAGCAACAATCGGCGGCACAGAAGTGGACAGAATCCTTGTAGATCCCGGGAGCGCGGTAGACATAATTTCCAAGGATACCTTGGAGAGCCTGGGAGTAGAATACACAACTCTAACCGAGGACATCACCCCTCTGTACGGTTTCGGAGGTTCAACGGTCGTCCCACTGGGAAGAATTCAACTAGCAATGACGATCGGAGCTGCCCCCAAAACCCGAACGATCATGGTAAACTTCACAGTAGTAGACTGCATGAGCAGTTATCAAGTCATTGTCGGCCGCCCCTTCATGATGAAAACCAAAGCCGCGATGTCCTGCTATTACTTGAAATTAAAGTTCCCCACACGGGAAGGGATCGGGATCATATGCGGAAGCCAGAAGATAGCCCGCAGCTGTTTTGCCACTTACTCACGGGAGACCCTCTGCGTGGAAAGAGGCACCAAGAAAAGACAGAGGGACGAGGACGACGAGAATACGAAGGAAGACCTTGCTCCTCGGCCCGATAGAGCTGCACGGCTCGGAGCAGCCGAAGAATTAGAAGAAGTAAAACTATTCGGGCCAAAAAAAAGCATAAAAATAGGGGGAAGTTTAGACCAGGCCCTAAGAAAAGACTTGTTGGAATGTCTGCAAGGGTACCCCGACGTTTTTGCATGGGAACACGATGACATGCCCGGAATCGACCCAAAATTCGTAAGCCATCGCTTAGCAGTGAACCCATTACACAAACCAGTAAAACAGAAGAGGAGAATATTCAACCAGGAGCGGTGCGGAGCAGTAGCAACCGAGGTGGAAAAACTGCTGAAAGCCGATTTCATCCGGGAAGTAAAATACCCAGAGTGGGTGTCCAACGTGGTACTGGTGAAAAAATCTAACGGAAAGTGGAGAATGTGCGTAGATTTCACCGACCTCAACAAAGCATGTCCAAAAGACAGCTTTCCCCTCCCAAATATAGACCAACTGGTAGATACAACAGCCTGCCAAGGGCTACTAAGCTTCATGGACGCCTTCTCAGGATACAATCAAGTCAGGATGCACCCTGCGGACGAGGAGAAGACCACCTTTATTACTGACCAAGGGCTATACTGCTATAAAGTAATGCCTTTCGGATTGAAAAATGCAGGGGCAACTTTCCAGAGACTGGTGAACAAAGTCTTCAAACCGCTCATCGGCACGACCATGCTGGTATATGTCGACGACATGATAACAATGTCCGAGGAACCAAGAGACCATGTAGCCGACCTGAAGAAAACTTTCGAACTCCTGAGGAAACACGGTCTAAAGCTCAATCCAGAGAAGTGTGCATTCGGGGTAGCCTCGGGAAAGTTTCTGGGCTACATGGTAAGTTCACGAGGCATTGAAGCAAACCCGCAAAAGATACAGGCCGTGCTAGACCTGAAGTCTCCCCGGACAGTTAAGGAAGTGCAAAGCCTTACAGGAAGAATCGCCGCACTCAACCGGTTCATCTCACGAGCAACCGACAAGTGCCATCATTTCTTCAAAGTCATCAAGAAAGCTCAAAAAGGGGTCGACTGGACACCCGAGTGTGAAGAAGCCTTCCAGCACCTAAAACAATACCTGGCACAGCCCCCTCTCCTAGCTAAACCCCTCCCAGGGGAGACACTGTATCTATACCTGGCCGTCTCAAAGCACGCAGTAAGCTCGGCACTGGTACAAGAGACCGACCACGTCCAGAAACCAGTTTACTACGTCAGTAAAGCCCTGCTGGACGCAGAAACTCGATACCCCACACACGAACTCGTCGCCCTATCCCTGGTCACCACAGCTCGGAAGTTACGACCCTACTTTCAAGCCCATCCGATCAAAGTATACACGGATTTTCCCCTGAGACAAATCTTGCAGAAACCGGAGGCCTCAGGGAGACTGATGAAGTGGTCAGTAGAAATAAGCGAGCACGACATCTCCTACCTCCCAAGAACAGCAATAAAAGGGCAAGCCTTAGCAGACTTCATAGCAGAGCTCACAGAACCGCAGGTCTTGGCTGTAGAAGAAGACAGGTGGAAAATGTCTGTAGACGGGTCCGCAAGCTCGCACGGATACGGAGCAGGGGTAGCACTAAAAAGTGAGAAGGGAGAAGAAATACTGCTCGCCCTCAAATTCGCCTTCAAAACTACAAACAATGAAGCAGAGTACGAGGCGATACTGGCCGGACTGAGGCTGTGTACGGTAGCAGGAGTCCACAATGTAGTGATCAGGAGTGACTCTCAGCTAGCGATACAGCAGCTGAAAGGAGATTTTCAAGCCAGAGAACCAGCCATGGTAGCTTACTTGGCCGAAGTAAAAAAGTGGGTGGAGAAAGTAGGAAACGTACTCTTCGAACAGGTCGGACGAGAAGACAACTGCGAAGCAGATTCCCTGGCCAGGCTTGCCTCTTCAATAAAGACAGAAAACCCCAGGGTAATCCCTCTTATATACCTCCAAGAAAGAAGCATAGGGGAGACAGAGGTGGACGTGCTAGAAGAAGAAGACAAAGATTCATGGATGCAACCGATCAGGAGATATCTAGAAACAGGAGAAGAACCCCCGAAGATAAAAAAGAGGCCAGAAAGCTGAAATTCAAGAGTACCAAGTTTTCTCTGATTGAAGGGGTACTCTACCGGAGAGGATACACCGTACCCCTCCTAAGATGCCTAGCACCAGAAGAAGCAGACTACGTGCTCAGGGAGATTCACGCGGGCATCTGCGGAAGTCACGCCGGAGGAAGATCAATCGCCTTCAAAGCCTTGAGGCAAGGGTTTTACTGGCCAACCATGCACCAGGATGGCGTGAGGGTAGCACGGAAGTGCGAAGGTTGCCAAAAGAATGCCAACCTCTACCATCAGCCGGCCGAGCAACTGACCACCATATCCAGCCCCTGGCCTTTTTCACAGTGGGGGCTAGACATCATAGGGCCAATGCCGAAAGGACGAGGTCAGGCAAAATATGCAATCGTGGCCATAGACTACTTTACCAAATGGGTAGAGGCAGAGCCCTTGTCCACCATCTCAGAAAAGAAGGCCACAGAGTTCCTAAAAAGAAATATAATCTGTCGGTTCGGAATCCCCCAAGCGATCATCACTGACAACGGAAAGCAGTTCGACAGCAGGGGATTCAGAAAACTTTGTGAAGACCTCCAGATAACCTTAAAATTCGCCTCGCCGGCCCATCCCAAGTCGAACGGGCAGGTTGAAGCCACCAATAAAACCATCAAGTCAAACCTGAAAGCTCGGCTCGGATCAAGCAAAAGCCTGTGGGTCGAGGAGCTACCGGAGGTACTGTGGGCACACCGAACGACCTTCAAGGACTCAACAGGAGAGACACCCTTCTCCCTCATCATACGGATGTGAGGCCGTCATCCCGGCCGAGATCGGAGTATCAACCCACCGGGTCCGTCACTTTGAAAACGAACGGAACAAAGAACTTATCAAAAATCACCTCGACCTGATCGAAGAAAGAAGAGAGCAGTCAGCAGTAAGAACAGCCATCTACCAACAGAGAATGGCCCGATTCTACAATAAGAAAGTTCGGACCCGCTCCTTCCTGCCAGGTGATCTAGTATTAAGAAAGGTGACCCTAAACACCCGACGACCTGAAGAGGGTTCGTTAGGTGCCAAGTGGGAAGGACCTTACAAGATCATTGAGATAGTAAGACCAGGAGCCTACATCCTGGGGCGTCTGGACGGCACGAGGTTGAAGAAACCATGGAACGCCGAGATGTTACGAAAGTACTTCCCGTAAAAGACCAACTTTCCTTTCTTCTATTTTCTTTTTTTGCAGAAGCCGGACAAAACACCAAACCAGAACAACTGTTGTAAAAAGGGCGGTCCACCCCCAAACATGAATAAAAATTCATTTTTTTGACGAAATCCTTTAAATTCGAAAAACAACGAATCGGGGCTGGATTTCATTCCGCTGAGGCCATTTTGCTCTAACAGCTCGGGGACGTAACATTCCCCCGGAGTCTGTCTTTGGACTGGGGACGTAACATTCCCCCAGGGCCAAGTGAGTCGAACAGCTCGGGGACGTAACATTCCCCCGGAGTCTGTCTTTGGACTGGGGACGTAACATTCCCCCAGGGCCAAATGATTCGAACAGCTCGGGGTCGGGCGATGTCCCACCGAGTCTGTCTTCGGACTGGGGAGGTAACATTCCCCCAGTGCCAAGTGATTCTAACAGCTCGGGGACGTAACATTCCCCCGGAGTCTGTCTTTGGACTGGGGACGTAACATTCCCCCAGGGCCAAGTGAGTCGAACAGCTCGGGGACGTAACATTCCCCCGGAGTCTGTCTTTGGACTGGGGACGTAACATTCCCCCAGGGCCAAGTGATTCGAACAGCTCGGGGTCGGGCGATTCCCCCCGAGTCTGTCTTCGGACTGGGGACGTAACATTCCCCCAGGGCCAAATGATTCGAACAGCTCGGGGTCGGGCGATGTCCCACCGAGTCTGTCTTTGGACTGGGGACGTAACATTCCCCCAGTGCCAAGTGATTCTTTCAGCTCAGGGACGTAACATTCCCCCGGAGCCTGTCTTTGGACTGGGGACGTAACATTCCCCCAGGACCAAGTGATTCACTCAGCTCGGGGTCGGGTTACGTCCCACCGAGTCAAACTCCCTCAATTTGGGGAGGAAACATTCCCCCAAAATCAGGGACCATTACCCAGCTCGGGGTCAGGTTAGACCCCTCCGGTTCATAATGACCTCTGAAGGGTCTCATATTGTTCGAACCACAACAAAAACAAAAGAAGGAAGAAATAAGAAAAAACATATATATACATGTATATAGTGTTGTTACACAAAAGAAGTGTACATAGGGCCCCGGTAGGGTTACCCTTTTCATTCAGCCCGCACAGGGGCAGGAATTTCTTCCTCTGATGGTTCAGGTGGCGGAAGAAGCGGCTCGGCATCAGGAGGAGGAACAGCTGCTTCATCCTCGGCTGCACGACATACCTCTACTTCAGGGGCGGAAGGAGGGATCTCAATGCAGTCTTCACCAGCGGCCGGAGCCTCAGGGCGTTCTTCGCAAGAAGCCTCGGAAGCTGGAACAACCGAAATAGGGGCGGGATCCATCACCTCCTCAGGAAGGGAAGGGAGCCACTTCCTAAACTCCTCCTCGGAGATATCCCCCTTGCAATAACTGATGGCTGCACGGATGGGGTCCATGTTCAGATTTGGCAGCACCATCGGAATCAGCTCAGCACAGTCACCACCCCCTCTAGGCGGATAGCCTCCTTCTCGGCCTCAAGCTCACCCTCCCTCTTCTCGAGCTCGATCTCCTTCTCCTCGAGATCAACCTCCCTATCCTCAAGCTCGGTCTTCTTCCTCTCAAGGCTATCTCGGGCCCGAGCAACCTCTTCGTCTTTATTCTTCAACTTGGCCTCAGCACTTGACACCCTCCCCTTCAAAACGCCAATCTCAGATTGGGCGGCCTTCAAGTCCTCCCGGGCATTATCAGCAAGTTTTCGCTCCAGTGAGGCAGCAGCCTTAAGAGCCTTATTCGTTTTAAAGTTCTCAACAGCGGCCAACTGAAGGTTCTCTATCGTCCCCTCCCGGTCAGCCAGCTTTGCCTCCACTTCGGAGAGGCGACTTTGAAGCCTCTGGGCCTGACCGCCCTCGGACAGCAGAGTCAGAAGAAGACCCTTGTTCTTGGCCATAAGGTAGTTGGCCTGCACACAAAAAGGGAGGAAGGAGTCAAATATAAGAAAAGAGAGAATCAAGATCCAAAAAACCGAGAAGGGGAGTAAAAATACCTTCGCCATCTGAGAACTCATCTCAGCCACAACACCTTCAGGAGATACATCCTCATACCTCGAGACCTCCTCAGGAGGAATCACCTCGGCCAATTCATTGAAGGCCGGCACTAAATGGGAAGTGGCCTCCCGGATGTTTTCCCCCAAGTCATCCACCCCGAGGACCACAGGGCCCTTCCGTTTTTTGGAGGAGCTTTCAGAGGACTTCCTCCCCCTACGAACGTCCTTCCTCTTAACCGGAGCAGCTTCCTCTTCCTCCTCCGCTTGGACCAACTCAGTCTCCTCGGCCCCAAACTGACGCCTCCTCTTCCTAAGAGGTTTCGGCGGACTGGCAAGGTGAGCAGATCCTGATGATTGCACGCCAGAAGGTGAGGACAGCCCCCGAACACTTGTTTGGACTTGTCCAGGAGATATATTCTCAGCAAGATCGGTCCGTGCCTGGGAAGTTTCAGCACAGCCGGCTTTCTTCATGGTACCGGCCAACTTCTCGAGAAACTTTGGCCTCTTCGACATGCCTACAAGAAAAAAGGAAATCAGGGACCGAGCATATAGCAAAGATATCAAACATGATGAAACAAACAGGAAAGATCATTAAAAACAGCCATCAGACACCTACCTAACCGGCCAGATACTCCCGGAGGGACGGTCTGAATGAGGCCTGACTCAACAAAAGCCGCGTCATTAACCAAATTCCTCCAGGGGGCAGCATATCCCCGAGCCCAATGTACCCGCCTCCGAACCTGGCGAGAAACCTTTGGAGCATCTCGCCAACAAGCTGGGAGGAACCAAAGAAGTTAGAAAACCTAAAAGAAACCGGGGAACAGGGACAAAGAAAGAATGAAGGGGCGTTAGACTCCTAACCTCCAGCCCTGAAGATGTCTGGAACCGAGACGTCCTCCTCAAACGATCTCAAAACCCGACCCCAATCCCCAGTTGCCCAGAACCAAGAGTCCTTGAAGTTCTTGTTGGAATCAGGGAGTTTCTGGACGAGGTTGGACGAGCTATCGTAAGCAGAGAGGTAATACCAACCGTAGTGAGTCTTTGGGTTAGACTTTAAACGGTACAACCTCTTCACCTCTTCCAAGCAAGGTACACCTAAACCTGCCCGGTGCCAGACCACATATATACCGGCTAGGATCCTCCAGCTATTCAAGCTCAATTGGCAAGGGGCAAGCTCCATCTCGGCCAGCATCCAAGCGAAGTAGCGTTGCATCGGCAGCCGCAGCCCACATTCAAAAAAGATAGGAAGAAGCGCCACCGAGCCCTCGTCAGGCTGACTAGCACGATCCATTGGACCAGGAACTTCTAGAGCAATATCTATCGGGATGCTGTATCGTTGCCGCAGTAACGCCAGATCATCCTCAGTTATCTTAGAGGGACGGTTCATATCCAAAGCCGACGACCCAAGTTCTCCAGGCTCTGGGTCCTTCCGAGGAACCCTTTGATGATAGGAGTCGTTTTCGACCTCAGAAGGAGTAGGGGTAGTATCAAGATCTTCTACACTAGGCGCCCCTGAGCCCGAGGAGAGCTCTTCAGCTGGGGGAGTTGAGATTTTGACAGGCCTTTCGGAGGAAGAATTACTGTCAGACATCCCTGACACCCAGAAAAACAGAGAAAGGGGGAGAATCAGTCTACAAGAAGCTACCCACGGCGCCCGTGCTAAAACTAGATTTGGAGTCTCTAAAGAAGTGCCCTAAAACAAAGACCCAGCAAAAACCACAAATCTCTCCCTAAGAAAAAATAAGCAGATAGAATCACAAAACACAGCAAAAGAAGGCAGATCGTTCAGAAGACTTACTTGATCTTCTCGGAAAAACAGGAAGTTACACACACGTGGTGATGCTCGTTCCTTAGGTGCTCAGCAACGAAGAAGGATGAAGACCGCGGATTGAGCTTCGAGAACGCGGAGTTAAATGGATCACGAAGAAAAGAAGCACACGATTGCCGAAAAAATGGGAACAGTAAAACCCTCGTTTTTCTTATAGTCATGACTGGGAGGCACATCACCGTCGGTTTTAGCGGGAACCCAGCGGATGTTTGACAAATGTCGAAAGTTAGAAAAAAAACCCTAATACCTGATTTGATGGGCATTTAAGAAGACATGATAGTTGTGCTTCTCGAGGAAAGATGAACGAAACGGCAAGAAGATTCTCTTTTGCATTCTGAAACGACTACCAGCAAGAACAAACAGCACACCCTCTCCATATAGTTCCCGGCACCAACTCGCATACTCGTTGGAACCGGAAACTAGGGGAACAGTGTTGATGGTGTTTTCAGGCACTACGGCATTTAAGACAGCACAACAAGGACGAAAGGGTAAAATTCTTTCCCTGGTTGACATCATGAAAAATACCGACCACATCATGAATGGACTGACCTCATTACGAAAGGACCGACCACTATGGTCCGGGTGACCGAGAACTATAGATGTCGGCAGGAACACTCTCGACATAAAAGATTGTCATGGCCGACCTCATAAAGACCGACCAGACGACGGGAAGTGTCCAAGACAACAACACCCCATTCCTGTGGATAAGATAAGGAGGATATCCTACTCTCACAAGGAAAAAGAAGTCAGAATCCAAAAGGGAATACGGAAGAAGAAGGCAATACCGGATCAGGAAACCCTACAAGAAGAGAAGATTGAGTCCAAATAGGATTTCTTATACAAATAGGAGTCTGATTTCTGTATTATTATAAATAGGAGGGTAGAGCATGTGTAAAAGGCATCTGAAAATCATCACAAGAGTGAGAGGTTAGTGTCATAGAGCTCTGATTTGTAAAAGCAAAGAGGAGATCTGAGGAGTGAATTTGAGTAATAAAAAGTACCATCCTGTTCTTGCCCGTGGACGTAGGTCGGATCCCAAAATCCACCGAACCACGTTAAATCTCATTGTTGATTGGTGTATTTATCTGTTTTTCTGCTAAGTTTGCATTTGGTCCCCCATAACCAAACAAATTCACTATTGAAGGAGGATTTCCTCGGGAGTGATATTCCAATATTACCCTGAGACCAAAATCCACCGTCAACAATTTTCAAATTCATTTTCATTTGTAGAGACTGAAAATGAAGGTCTAAGAGCAGTATGCAACTATTGTGGTGTATCTTACAAATTTACTGGTGACTATGACTATATGACCAAGGACTTGGATAGACATTATGCCGTGAAATTGGACTTGATACAACACAAACTCAAATGGGCAAGTACGCATCATCTAGTAGATGTACGAGTTCTTTAGATTTATTTAAATATTATGATACTAAAAATAGAGAAGAAATTACTAAATTTACTTGTATGATACATATTTCTTTAAATTTTGGTGAAAAAATTACTTTGACTAATTATGTTTGAAATACTTTAAATCTTGCTGCCTGTAAAATGACTAGAAATAAAACAAAACGTCAAATTTTTAAATTATAAAAAAGATGGTAAAATTATGTTAAATGAAATATTTAAAGATATTAAAGGTCATCTTTCTATTTGTTCTGATATTTGGAGTGACCATTGGAAAACACACTCATACATGGGTATGATTTATCATTAGATTGATGCATCATGAAACATACAAAAATGACTTATTGCATTTAGAGTTTTTGATGAGCAACATACTGCACAAAATATTTATACAATGATTAAAGTGTTTTTTTTACGAATTTGGTTTATTAGGTAAAATTTTAACAATTGGTTTTGACAATACATCTGCAAATAATGCATCAATTAGAGATTTAAAAGAAATATGCTAACCAAATTTGGGGGGTCGATTTTTTCATGTCCATTGCACATGCTATGTCCTTAATTTATGTGTTCAAGATGGTCTAATTTTTTTAGCACCTTACATTGATCATATTAAAATTGCTCTTAATTGTATTTGGTCATATTCTCAAGTTATGAGAGAATGAACCAAGTTTTGTAAATTGAATGGTGTTAAAACAGTAAAATTTTCACGATATGTTCTAACACGTTGGAATTCAACTAATTTTCTTTTAAGTCAAGCTTTTCAATACAATGATGTGTTATGTAGTTTTTTCCCCAACATGTTCAACATATTACATTTTTTTCCTATTCAATGGGATATTTGTGAATTTTTTTAGCTCTGATGTAGTAGTTGATGGTTACACCAAAATCTTGACAATAGTGGAGGTGGTTGTCGCACCACTTTTTGACAAATGGTGATGACATTAATGGAGAGGGCAACTGGATTCGTTCATCAAGTACTAACCCAAGCACCTTAAGATGTCATATCATAAGAAAATCTTATGTTTATTTGTTTTTTTTGGTTTTACAAGTAAATCTTCTCATTCTCTCACGGATATTAGGTAACTCTATATTGTTGATTTTAGACATCGTTGCTCATCAGCTCATGTGAAACTCCAACCACAACTTGCTTGGAAAAATTATGGTGGGCCTTTGGAATTTTAATGGGCTTTTCTTAGGGGTTGGTTCTCACTCACACCCTTCAGGAAATCTATCTCAGCAAGCCATGTTGTACAATTTATGCAATGGGCCATTTTTAGCACAGACACACCAAACACACATAAAAAAATCTGATTCAAATAGGAATCATTTTTGCTTTAAAAAATAGGCACATCAATCAAACTATTTCCCCCTTAAAATATAGGAAAATGATACACTCACTAACAATCTCACAAACAAATTTACAAACCCTCTCACTGTAGCTACAGTGATTCACTATAGATAACTGTAGCTACAGTGAGGGGTTTGTAAATTTATTGGTGACATTGTTAGTGAGTGTATCACCACTCTAAAATATATATTTCTTTCAAATTTCAACTTATCGCCTTGTTCTTTTTTTTTTTTTTTTTTATATATACATATATATATTTTTTTTAATACTTATTTCAATTTTAGATTTGAATGATATTATTTTCATTTCTGTTGCAATAATTTTTTATAGTTCTAATTTTAAAGTTGAATTTCAAATTTGCACTATGAGTTAAGCCAGAATAAAAATTCAAACTTAAACGATATATTTCATCACCCATCACTATGTGCACCCCATAATAAGTTTAACTATCACATAGAAATCGATATATACTGTATTTATATTCAAAAAAAAATTCATGAGTTGATGATTGTCTCATACTTATATTTTTAACCGACAATTATTCACGGTCAATGTGAAATCATATCTTTTAACACAATCAACGTGAAATGCACAGTATTTTTTCCTCTTAATAAAATCAAAACAGGAATATATATCGATAACATATTTTTTTTGTATCATGACCATAAGTAAAGACAAGAAAATATATATGAGGAAAACCTCTCAATAGCCCAATCATTCAAAACGACACCAATCTCTATGTGGAGCCCTAAAATGGGAGCCAAATTCATGAAACTAGAATTTTTTAAAATGGGGAAAGGGGCGAAGAGGCAATTACTATGAGGAGACAAAGGCAAAAGGATAAGGCCCCATTTTGTTCCCATGGATATGACCATCAACGAAAGCAATATGCATATGCCATCCATTTACAAATAACCCCTTCCTCACAATAAGACGCTTTCTAAATTTTTATTTATGCTGCAGGTGTTCTATGTTCCCTTCTGCATGTGCTTCCCTGCCCATCCTCATGTGATACCCACATGATTCACATTACTATGTCCATGTTATCAAAAAAATCTACCCCTTATTTAATTTCAAGTTTAACCTACGTTCTTTATTTTTATTTTGACATTTAACGTTAATGACGAGTAAAGATTATTCTATTGGTGACCTGATAGTATTTATTTCGACGCTAAAAGTTTACTATTTAGCGTCGAATAATCAGATCGACCCTAAAAGTTATTATTAGCGTCCAATTTTACTTCGACGCTAAATTTTGGACGTTAAATATCCATTTTTTTTTATAATGAATGTTATATAAATTACAGAATCACGGATTCAAATATAGAAAATAACGTCTATCTTTACAAGATAAAGTTGTGTACATTTACCATCTCAATCTCTATGATAGCGGGAGTCTTTTTATACCGAGCCACTCTTTTTTAGCATTCAATGCTATATTAAAATTTATATATATATAGTAGAAGAGATATAAACGACTTTTAAATAGAATTTAAAAGAGGATTTTATCTTATTTTGGATAAATTCTAACGGTTGACTACAATATATAGTCAATGTCATTGTCTCTCATTACTTCTAATGAGGACATAAAATGGGTCTATTAGATGTTGGCCTGTAAGCATTTGTGGAGACACAGCTTTCTTAATCAATTATTTTCATGTCAGTGATTTTTCCCCCACTCGATTAGCTGTTTGCTGACATTAACTATATGCTTTTACTATCCTTTTCATATCGGGTTTGCTTAGCTAAAATAAATTATTGAATTTAGTGCTTATTCAAAGTCATTACAAGGAAATTTCCATGCCCCTTATTCTTTAATTACTTTGCCTAAAAGTCATAATAATTCATAGCTTAATTAATTATAAGTCTTTATTTTGGAATCTGATCAGCACTAATAACAACTACTCTGCTGTTCTCAATTGATCCTTTGTTGTTAATAATTAAGGATTATGAAAGTAACTTGCATATGATGAAGACATGAAGAAACCGAATATGAATTAATGAAGCCGTAATTTGTAATGAAAGTGTAAATGAGTTGTTCTAGTGATAATTAGATGTTAGATTTCGGGTGATAATATAAGTCTTCGACTTTTGTGACACGTTTTATATATATATATATATATATATATATATATATATTATATATATATATATATATATATATATATATATTTTTCTTATAATTTTGCTGGAGAACATGTTTCAAGAGTTTGCGGTAAAATAAACATATACTAAAATACTCTTACATATATGCTTTGTTATCATCATAATTAATATTATGTGACCGTTTCGGTCAACAATAAAAAATAAAAACATTTTTTTAAAAAAAAAAGTTTGGAAAGGCTCAAAATAACATCAAATAATTTAGGCTCCAAGTAGCTACCAAAATGAATATACAATTTTTTGTTTTTGTTTTTGTTTTCGTTTTTGTTTTTGGTTTTTAACAGAGATTTGATAGATCATAGAATAAACAATTAGGTTGAGGATTCTCCAAACTTAAAACACAAATAATCCACCCACCTCCACCTGCCGCCCATAATCTCTTATGCATTGGAGAAACTAATTTAACAAAATCGTGTTGACATAATCTAAAATTTGGAAAAATAATAATCCAATTAAGAACATTAAATAAATGAACCACCAATAATATGTTCTAAATATACTCCAATTTTATGTATTTATACATAAAATAAGCCAATTAAGTTTCACATATTCCATACAAACCCATATAATTAATTGTAGGGCACATGGTTATATAATATAGTCAACAGTAAACAAGAAAATGGAAAGCGACCGAAATTCTCACTGAGATTTTAATTATATTTATTTAATATATACCATTAACATACCAAACCCCTCATCACATGCATGGATCATGGGCAGTTTTGATAGGTATTGATCTAATATCACGGAAAATTAAAAAAATAGTAATTTAAATATATAAATTATTAGTAATAATAAACCCAAAAAAAAATGTATATAATAATCTCCATTTTCTTAATTATGTCCATAGTAAAATTGATAATGTTTTGTCTCCACAACTTGGCACATGTTGCGGTTCTTATTGGACTTGATGACAAATAATGTTTTATCTAATGTATAACATTTTCGTTATAAATATAGTCGAGAGAAATTCTTGTTGTACACAATCTTATTTTTGTTCTTTTTTTTTTTTTTATAAAAAAATTTATTTTTAGGGTTCGAATCCGTGACTAAATGAATAACGAGTTAACATGCGCTTAAAAAGACTGAAAATACTAATTAGGAGTTATGGTGAGTCCAGTTTTGGAATTTATATTAGAACTTCGGCTTTAAGAGATAACGGTTTACGTTGCTTAAAGATTGAAATGTTTTGATCACTATGACAATAAATATTATGTGCAAATAACATAATCAAATGATAAAAGCTTATTATTTATTATTGTTATTATATATATATATATTTTTTTTAAAAGCATAAAGAAAATTGAAATTTTAATTTTCTTATGAAAATATATAGTATATATAGCACATAGTTTAAGTTTGTGAAGCGGGGGGTTCTTTATGAAACTATATAGTATATATATATATTACAAGATTTATGTTATTTTAATTAAATTTGAATGACAATTAATTAATTGATTTAATTCATTGATCAGTCGAGAAATTATGTTTGATAGGGATTGCAGAAATCCCCAAAGAGACGGTAATTGGGAAGGGGATCGAGGATGAAAATTTGAAAAAAAATAATGTTGGGGACGGGAACGAGAAGAAAATTTAATTTCCATTTTTTATTCGGAGAATGGATGAGGATCATGTAAAATCCTTATTCCCCATTGCCATCTCTAATGCTTGGTAGTTTGAACTTTAAAGTAGCATGTGAAAAAGTGAGGTATTTATTTTATACTTCCAGTTAAAGATTATTAGTTGTCTTTAATTACTATAGAGTATGGGGGCATGACTTCAATTAATTAAGCATCTGATTGACTAATTAAGTTAATGCAAAACTGAATCTCTAAATCTGAAGAGATCTCATTCTCAAATGTAGAAATAAATAAATATTCTGAAGTTCATTAATCATTCTACACAATAATAATCCAATCATCTAAATTAGAAGAGCTAATTGAGTTTCTGTTGATTCTGATTACATGATTTGTTTTCAATTTTTAATTTATCATACTGTTATCTCACAAACATCAAATCTGAATCAGTTATGCATTACCAGATTATATGGCAAATTTGTTTGTAAACTTTCATAACAAGTTGTCTTTTGAAAAGTATATCATTAAGATGAAATTGAATCCAATCATGACATTTTTTTTTTATACTTTTTATAATGTTTTGCTATGTATGTATGATAATGAATGATTAAGATTTAATTATTTATAAATTATTTAGATCAGTAATAAATCTAAGTCCCGCTTATTTTCTTATCCTAAAAGTAAGAGAACACGAATTTAAATTGAGGGAGATGTGTTTAATTTGTGGACAGGGAATGGTGGAGTGCAATGTGTTAGCAACATATTCTCATGATGAGTTTTGATAATGCAACACTAGAAGTCTTCGACTTGTATTAGCGAGACATAACAAAAAGACGTTGAAGCACTCGGTGATGAAGAGCAATGGATGTGAAGACTCAAGCTGCAAACGAAGAAAATCTTGTGTAATCTTAGTCTAGGGCTCTCTTTGTAAAGTGAGTTAATTATTTACGTTTCTAAGCTCATAGGACATATATGCACATTCATGTAAATGCATTAGGGTCATGTGCAAAATACTTTTAACCTTCAAATCCTGTATTTTTGCACTGAGACAGGCATACCGGTGGACCTGTTCTATTTTGCATGCTCGCAAAAACCGGCATAATACATACCGGTCCTATACCAATCTACCATACCAGCCTACCTGAGGTTTACATGATCTCAGAAACCAGCATTCACCATACCGGTATTCATACCGGTATCCATATTAGTGAGCTTAATTGTTACAAACTCTCGGAAACCGACACACCTCATACCGATCATCCAACCGACATACCGGTCAGTAAACCGATGTAACGTTTATATTTTCAAACGGTAATATAACCATTGCTTTTTGTCAGACCCTTATGTCGGTGTCTGGAGACCAGCATGTCGGTCTCAGATAGGAATCTTGTGGTAACTTTCACTATAAATAAGTTCCAAATTCGTTTTTTCCAAGTACTTTATCCTTCATACAATTTCTACTAAGGCAAAAACAGAGAATTTACTTAACCTTTCATCATCATACGCTCTCATACATCAAGCTCACACACTACACCTTCATATTATTAGTAGTGAGCTTAGAACACTTGAGTAAGCAACTCACATCTTGAATCTTCATTATCTTTATGAGTGCCCAAGTGATATTGTTTTAATATTCATATTCAAACACTTGAGGTTCTGAAATCTTTTTGTGAGTGGTTATATTCAAAAATGTGATTTGTAAGAGGTTTGTGAGTAAACCTATTGAGAAAACTCATTGTAAGAGATTCGAAGTGAACCTAGCTACTGTGTAAAACTCTTGGTTGCGGGTGAGCCACGAAAAACTCGTTGTAAGTTGCGGTCTCAACTTAGTGGAAATCTTCAAGCGTGGCTTGGGGGAGTGGACGTAGGCATTGTTGGCCGAACCACTATAAATCACTAGTGTTATTTTCTATATCCCTAAACTCTTTACTTATTGCAAGTTTTATTTCATATATGCTTATTGTTTAGAAACTTGCTTTTAGGTGATACATTGTAATTGAGAAAATTACCTAAGCTTAATTGGTAAAGCTACAAGCTTTGTAGCATAAAATCGACAAGAATTTTTAATTCCGCATATTTAAGCAATTACCTAATTCACCCCTCCTCTTGGGTATAGTGTGTTGTGTGCTTGTAGGTAATTTCACAATATAATTATAAATATATAAAATTTAAATATAAATAAATGGGTATTAATCGTTTGCTCTATAATTATCACTATATCAAACTAATCCTAAGAACTCAATTAATTAATTTTTATAACTCTATAAATAAACACATGTAAGTTATCGTATTTTCTCATTAAACATAGTTTTCTTACTGTCATCTCTTGAAATAAATTCTGATGTATCTGTGAAATAATATCATAAGTGGTTACAGTGTAAATGTACGAGCTTTAGATATTTTGGGTTCGAGTGTAAATGGAAGCACTTCTATTTTTTTATTTTTTATTTTTAATGATATCTTAATGTCAGTAATTTATGATGTTAAATATACTGATACCATAGTGTCAGTAATTTCTGATATTTTAAAAAAATGAAATATGATGTTTTTGTCTCATTTTACTGATAATTTTTGAAAAGTGTCACTAATAAGGTGTAAGTAAAACCTATTTTTCGTGTAGTGAAAATGTTAACTATAATTTTGCTTATGTTTATAATGATATATGTGTTATAATTATACGATCGTTACAAATCATATAATATAATATGTTGATGGTGAATTTCATCCCGATGAACTCTGAAACCTGAAGAGGGGCATAATGAGGTTTGTACTTAACAGATGGTCCAAAGTCCTTATGAGGACGAGAGATCAAATGAATGGCCCAAGCCCGTAGTGCTGAGGAACACCCAAAGGCATATGTGAAGTCTGACCCGAGGTGGTCCCGTGATTACCGACCCGACTTGATAAAAGAAGTTAGGTCAGATTCAGCCTTAGGCAGAACAACAATATCAAACCTCGTATCAGACTTTGAAATCAGATCTTGTATGAGACTCTGAAATCAGATCTTGTATCAGACTCTGAAATCAGACCTATTATCAGAGTCCCAAATCAGAACGTTAGTAGATCAGACTCTGAATTCAGAAGCTTCAACATCAGACTCTGAACCAAGGACAATATCAGCCTCTAAAATCATAATCGACTCAGCAGGTCAGACATGGTAAAAGAAGTAAGGAAGAGAATCGACTTAGCATCATTCACCCAGGCACACCGACCCGAGGTTTAGGTTAGGGCCGTAGCATCATGTGCTTATATATGAATGACGTAAGCCCTACATGAAAGTTTGAGCCTCCAGAAGACTGGTATGACGAAAGTTGGTCAGAGACTTCCATTCTGACACACGGAATAGCGTGAGAGTGGTTGAATTGCAGGTTGTCACATGGGCAGAACGTGTTACAGAGGATAAATGTGAGAATGATTGCTTTTTGCTGAAAGAGGGTGGTTGAGTCAGAAGACCAAAGCTACTGTTTGTATAACAGTTGGGGAAAAGGAGCATGAGCGACAATGACAAACTGACGTGGGTTGACGTCACGAGTTGGTGTAACAGTAGATTTAGAAGCCTATATAAGGGGGTTGAAAACTCAGATTTAAGGGTTAGTATTTTTTACATTCCACCAATTGTAAAAGAGCTCTAAAAAACTTAGTGATAGAGAGAGAAAGCCGGTCGGTCTTGACCCGAGCTCGTAATAAAATTTTCTTTCTTTACTCATGTGGACGTAGGTTGGAGCCACTCTCCGCCGAACCACATTAATCCTTTGTTTTCTCTATGATTTTCTGTTTGCTTCCCAAGTTTATTTTGGTTCCCAACTAACCAAATAAATTCACTGCTTATGAGAGGTTTGTTCGAGGAGTAAATTTTCCGAATTTCCCGAAAAACAACCGTCAACATAATAAAATAATTATATACGATTATTGCGTGTACACATATACATCATAATATTATTTGGTTGGTGCAATAATAGGTAGCGAATAATGATTATTATGATTTATGAAATAGCTAAAACAATATATACAAATATTATACATAATCTAATGGAACATCATAATATTATTTGGTTGGTGCAATAATAGGTAGCGAATAATGATTATGATGTAGTAGAGAAATTAAATATAATATACGCAGGGAGTTGTATATAATAATAGCATTATTGATTTAATTATAGCCCCAAAAGATCTCTTGAGAATAGAATCCTTGTTCAATTCTTTTCCCCATAAATTAACACAATATTTGAAGTACTCTTAATTGAATACTAATTTATGGGCATGATTTGACTCCCAAAACTAAATCACATCGGAGAGCAGACTTAGGCAAAAACCGCGTAAACTCTACTGAGCAAAAACAAAAGCCACTTTTTAAGCACTAATTAATCTTGGAAAGTTAAAAAAGTCAATAAGCACTTTAAAATTCCTTGCAAGAAACTCTTCCCAAGTTCCCTCTTTGTGCAGCTTGCGTAGTTGATGACGATTTTGAACAAACCATAAGGTGCATAAGTTAATTATCATTCTAATATTAAGGACCTTTTTTTTTTTTTTGGGGTCAGTTTAAGGTATCGCATAAGCCCGTGAGCCAGAACCTTTCGTTTTTCTCATGGATTTGTTCAAAGTTCAACATAGAAAACCTTTTGCAATGTGACTCGAACCCGAATACATTAAACTATATTGGAGCTGAGAACGTAATCATAGTACCATCAGACTAGTCTGGTGGTACCTTAATTATACTAAAAGAATCTACATTACGAGATAGTAAAATATATATTTGGGTCAAAACAAGCTAAGGTCCACGAGTTTAGTCCTAATTATGATACCCAAAACGGATAATTGAACTTCTTCATAAAAGATCGGCTGATAATATAATTGCCTAACGGTACATTTAATTGACTTAAAACATCAAGATTCAATCCTTTAACATTAGTTACATAAAGGAGAGGTCTCTTATCCAATTAAAGATTTGCTTAACAAATATTGAAGAATAACCTTATTTACACTCATTTCTTTAATCAATTGAAGAGAGAGAGAGAGAAGGAAGTGTCAAGTTTGATTGGCTTTGTTTCAAATTTCAACTCCAAATAAAGGAATGTACATTTTGGAAACCCTAGCACCAACATAAATGCCCTCTTGACTATTTGGGCCAGTGACTCTAACTCACAAAAAACAAACACAAATAATATTAATTCGTTCGGTAAGAGTTTCCTTCTCATACGGCTTAAACTTTCTAATTCTAATGATGATATTTCAATAAGGTCGGTTGATACACAATTAATGGGCAACCCGCCGACGTCGGCAGTTCAAGTCACCGTCTCTTTCCGCTTATCTTGCTGCTGCAATGACTATATATGTACGTATGTACAAACTTAGAAAATTATTAAATAGAGAGAATAATATTACTTTTTTTATTACATAAATAAATCATATGCATAATTACATTATAGTATAATTTTCTAGAAGCTCTCATGTAAGAGCAGGAGCTCAAGTTTTACAATTACAAACGAAACTAAGTCACTTCAAATCCACATGGACCGAGTGCACTTTCTAGTTTTTTTAATAATTAAAAACAAAAAAAATCAACCAAGAAATTTGGTTAAAAATTTGTGATGAACAAAATGTTCACACAAACTTGACCGACAATATCATCTTCTTGTTTTTTCTCTCCTCTTCTTTTTTTTATATTATCATCTAATGACATGTGACATAAAAAAAATATAGATGATTAAGATTGAATTATATATCCCATTATCACTAAATGATAATATTAAGAAGAGACAAAAAAATAATGAGAGGATTTTAATTTAAACTTGAGACCAGACTATCGTTCACCGGTCTCACGATTGTCGAACGATAGCCGAAAAACCCACTTAGTGAGTGACCTTCTTCTTGAATTTTTGACTGATTGATGATGGTTGCTTTGATTTTGAGCACTAATGGTGGAGTCCACGAAAGCCTTCAGCCTTTGCATGGAAAGCTTTAGAGTCTCTTCAGACATGTTAGCGAAACAAACTCGGAACCAGCCTGGCTCAGTGCAATGACATGAAGATCCAGGAGAGATATTTAACTTCACATCATAAACAATTTTTTTCCATAACTCCATTTCAGCTTCAAATGTATTGGACCTCAAAAGTTGTCTCATGTCAACCCAACAAAATAATCCAGCATTGCTCTTAAGGCAGCTGATGCCAGCTTTTTCAAGGCCAGAGACAAGCTTCTTGTGCCTTAGTTTAAGCCTCTTTTGGTTCTCGGAAATATAATTCTTTGTGAACTTCTTGTCGGAGAGCAAAGCTGAGAGAAGATACTGAGTTTGAGAAGAAACTAGACCAAAGCTGGACATTTTTGTGGCGGCTGCCACAACCATGTCATCGTTGGAGTAAATTGCACCAACTCGAAAACCAGGGAGGCCCAGATCCTTTGAGAGACTATATACAATATGAACTCTGTTCCAAGCTTCAGTGTTCTCACAGTTTCTTTCCTTGAAAATATCCATGATACTAATGAAGCCTGGTGAGTTAAAAACTGTCCCCGAATAAATTTCGTCGCTTACTAAATGAATGTTCTTCTCAGTAATGAAGTTGACAAGAAGGTTTAATTCATTGCGGCTCATTGATGTACCCAAAGGATTAGAAGGGTTGGTGACAAGGACTCCTTTAACTTTCAGGTTGCGTTTTTGTGCTAGCAGATAAGCTTCTTCAAGTGCCGTTTCAGTAATTTGAAAGCCATTTGAGCTTGTACATTGAATTGGTACAATTTCAACTCCAGTTCGCCACTTGAGATCTCTATCGAAACTGCAAAGAAATTTGAAAAAACAAAAAAAAAAATTAAGATAACGTACATTCCATGCACAAAATGATATATGTTACTTGATATCGTGGTAACAAGAAATTTAATTTTCAAGATGGAAAATGATTGAGGAACTAAACAGTGAATCCCTATTTTATACTTACCCAGGATAGTATGGAGTGGGAAGAAGAAAGGCCTCGCCGGGTTCAGCGAGGCAAAACATGAGAGTCTCATTAGCAGAAGTTGCTCCGGCAGTGAGAACTATCTTGTTTGTATCAAAAGTTACTCGGTTTCCTCTTATTTCTGACATAAATTCAACAAGTGCCTGCATAAAATATTCAAAATAATTAGATAAAAATGGACGGATCAAGATTCAGTGATGAGCTGATTTTGTCATACATATTGAATCAACTAATGAGAAATTAATCTTACTTTCTTGAATGCGGGGAGACCGTTATAATCTTGGAAGAGAGCGAGTTCTCTGAAAATGGATTGTCCATCTTTCTTAAACCCAGCAACATCTGAGTTTTTAGCAAGCCATGATTCAAGAAGATCAAAGGAGAGCTGTAAGACATATCAAAATAAAAAAAACTTTATGAGACACATTTTAATAAGAAGAAAAGAATTAGTATCTGCTGTATAGCTAGTTACCTGATTCTCTGCAAGACCCATCTGAATAATCCCATTTGGATTCTTCACCTCATCGTATGGATTCTTCTCATATTCTTGCCACCCTAGGAAATATGAAGAATCTTGCCCATGAGTATTGCATGTAGCTTTCCTCGACAACATCCCCATTTGTTTTTTTAATATCTATATGTTAACAAGTGTTCAAATTCAAGCTATAACAAATAGATTCAATTCAAGTTTGATGAAGACTTGATTTGGTGGATTGTATTGGAGAAGTTCATTACAATATGTGGCATATATATAGATGTTTAGTAAGTAAAAGACACTTTTGACCTCAGAGACAACGTTTCTCTTGCTTCCTAATAATTTTTGTTTATTATACGCGTTTTATATATCCACCGTCCCTCCTAACATTCACACACTTCTATACTCCAAGTTTTTATCGAATTAATGAGTATATATTCTGCACCAGCTACAATGTCCCGTGGAGTGATTACAGTAAGTTTAGAAAGCCAAACCGACAGCAAATCTCATAGAAAGGGGCTAGCCTGCCCCCACATAGTCAACCCTAATTTGGACCCTCGACTCTGAACCCTGGTCCATATGTTCCCTTAGCCCATGTTTGTCTTTCTTCGAACTTCTGCCATTTGTACGAGCAGAGATGGCAATTTTTACCATCTTATATCGTTTCAAATAGAATTTGAGATATATTTTATGTCCCGTTTTAGAAAAAACTGTCTTGAAAACTTAAATGAAATTAGATGAGATATGATTTAACGAGATAGGGACAAGACTGAGATAAGTTTTTATCTTCAAAATATAATCGGACGATATTGAGATAATTTTTCGTCCTCGTTTCATAAACAGTATGGGGCCATATGTTCCCTTAGCCCATGTTGGTCATTTGTCTCTCTTCAAACTTCTGCCATTTGTACTAGTAGAGATGGTAATTTTGACGATCTTGTATCGTTTGAAACGAGATTTGAGATATATTTTATGTCCCGTTTTAAAAACGAGATAGAACGGGACAAAAAAATTAACTTGAAAACTTAAATGGAATTAGATGAGACATGATTTAATGAGATGGGGGACAAGACTGAGATGAGTTTTTGTCTTAAAAATTATAACTGGACGAGATTGTGATAATTTTTCATCCTCATTTCATAAACATGATGGGACCATGATTGATTAAACTCATCCAGTTTAATCCCATTACCAACCATTATTTGTTTATTTTGTTTTTATTTTTATTTTTCTTAGACCTACTTACAACACACCTTTTACATTGAGAACGACATTTTTCTAATTGATGACCCTAGAAAGCAAGGAGGGGGTGAGCTATATCCCATCATATTGGTAAACTATATGATATAAGTCATCTACTTATATAAAAATAAAATAAAAAAAATTATAATAAAACTATGTATATAAAGATTTCGTTTAGTTTTAAAATATCAATAAAATTTCACTTAATTTTACTAAATATTATGATGGATTTTGTTTTTTTTTCCTGTCCAAAAAGTATCTCAAGAGGTAAATTAAGTGACTCTATGTCATAAGTCATCTATTTATGTTAATTTGATCGACACAAAATTAATTGAACCCTTCCGTTTGAAGGAAAAAAACAACCAAAAAAAAAAAAGCGAGTCCTAACAGCGTGAAGAATTGCGAAACTTTCTTTCATCATTGTGCTCAATGCCTTTCTTGGCCCTTCATATTGTCCTCTCCAAATCTAACGAAATTCTCAATCAAGCATTTCCCGTAATAAGTAACTAAAATGGAGTTTGATACATGATAATCATATTTTCGAATAATTTTTTGGTACAACTCAGATATGAATGATCTGGTATTACCAATTAATATATATATATATATATATATATATATATTAAATATAACTATTATCTATTTGATATTTTTTTTTTATATTTTAACATGTATGATAAGAAAATATTAGATTGTTACATAAATGACGTGATACATCATTACATCATAGAATTTTTCTATTTTTTAACGATATTAACAACCACGTGGATGGTGGAGATTATTTGATATTTATGATATATCTTTATTCTTCTATGATTAAGCAAATATATTAAAATGATTTAGATTTGAGAACTACAAGTATCAAAGGAAGTAATTATTGTTTTGCTTAAACCTTGCAACCAATCATCCGCCCTTAGTTTTAGCTCCTAGATTTCAAAATATCCCATTCTAAATAGTAACAAATCAAAATCACAAACAAGGAAAGTGATAACCAGAAGCTTCACCCTTATAAAGTAACTTAAAAGTCCTTATTTAGGTTATAATTAAAAGTCATTTTTAATTTTGCATTAGCATTAATGGTTAGCAATATTTTCAGAACCAGTCCGATAATCTAAAATGTTTAATGAATCATTGGTTCGACCAATTGAATCTTTCGGGAAGAAAAAAACTGACAGAACCAATTGATGTCATAATTAATTTTATTTAATTAAAAATTATAAAAAAATAAATTATAATTTTTTGTTTTAAATTTTTTTTGAACAACTACAAAAAATATGACATTTAGCGACCAATCTCTTAGAGTCGCAACAAATGGTGTCGTCAAATGTTGCGATGCTGAATGTCATGACTTTTAGCGTAACCAAAATTTACCGACGCGGAAAGTATGATTTAGCGTCACCAATTTAATTTGACTTTTAGACTTTAGCGTTCACCAATAAATTGGATACGCTAAAAGTCAATAAAAATCATAGTTTCTTTTTTAATTTTGACTTTTAGCGTCACCAAAATTTTAGTGATGCTAAAAACCTTGACTTTTAGCGTCATCTATAAATTGGTGATGCTAAAAGTCAATAAAAATCATAATTTTTTATTTTGACTTTTAGCATCGCCAAAATGGTAAAATATTTTTCGTCTTTAAGAATTAAATTTTAAATTTTAACTTTTAGTGTCGACAATGACGACGTTAAAATTAAAAAATATAGACGCTGAAAGCAGTGTTTGAAAACGCGCCGCCTAGGCGGCGCGTTTTCGCTAATCGGGCATAAGCCGCCGCGATTACCACCAAATCGGTGGTGGTAATCGCGCGGTCGGCTGGTCGGCCGTGTATCGGCGCTATATTTTTTTTTTATTTTTTTGACTTTAAACAGCCAAAACGTCGTCGTTTTGGTCTTATTCAAACGGCTAAAACGACGCCGTTTTGGCCGTTTAAATAAACAGCCAAAACGACGTCGTTTGGCGTGTGTATATTAAAAAAAAAAGCCCTTTTTTTCTCCAGTCCTCTGCCTCTCTCTTCTGCGTGCCTTTCTTCTTTCCTTCAGTCTTCTCTTCTGCCGTTCTGCGTGCGTTTCTTCTTTCATTTCTTTTCAAGGTATTTAACTTTTTTTTTTTATTTCAATAGAAATAATCAGTGTTTTTCTCCACTAACCAGTGTTTCTTTTCTAGGTTTGGTATGTAGTAATTATAATTCTTGGATTAATTTGACCTAAAATCGATTTTAATTTTCGTTTTGATTTATTATTTGTTAATAATTAAAAATTAATTACATAGTTATGAAATGAATGTTAAGAGGCTATGTAATTATTATCACGTTTTTGAAATGACAATGAATTTGAAATTTGAGTGATTATATTGACATAGAAACTTGAATACTGGATTTCTCCATGTTTCTGTTTGTTTGTGTTTGTTTGTCCATGTTTGTTCAATAGAGATAGCCCATGGATTTCTCCATGTTTCTGGTTTCTGTTTGTTTTTTGTTTTTTTTTTTGTTTTTTTGGTTCATTTTGATATTGTCTGTTTATGGTGCTAAGGTATAGCTGCATCCTACTTTTGAGCCTAAACATGCAACTTAAACTGGAATACTGGTGTGTTTGTGTGTAAGTTATTAATATTAGTAGTTAGACTAGTTACTTTAAATTATTAATTAATTGTTAATTGTATTTGTGCATATTAATTGGACCTCTTTTTTATTCTTTTTTTTTTGAAACCATTGTTGACGTTAATAATGATTAATGCTTATTAAATTAATTGATTTATACTATATAGGATAAGACATGGCTTCTTCTTCCGCGGCTTCTAATTCGGAGAGTAGTCCCGTTCTTAAACGGAATTCAAATGATGTTGGATGGGAGTATGGGGCTTTAGTGGATCCGAATAATTTGGATAAAGTGAAATGCAAGTTGTGTTCTAAAATTTTTTCAGGAGGAGTTTATAGAATGAAAGAACATATTGGGCATATATCGGGGAATGTTGAAAGGTGTCCAAAGTCCAGTAAAGAAGATCAAGAGAAGTGTAGACAAGCATTTTGGAGGCAAGGAATAAAAAGAAAAGAAAAGACAGACATGTTAGTGAGATAAGACAAGGAGTTAATATTGGGGGCGATGGAGAAGAAGAAATTCGTGAAATAGAAGAAGGGTTAGATTCAAGACCCCACGACATCGCGGCCCTTTAGCTAGGTGGACAGTGGCAACCCCTCCTGATTCTTCAACTAGTGATGGTAAAACAATTCAATGAGGCAACAAAATATTAATGAAGCATTATTTAAAGAAAAGACACATAATGTGAAGCGATTTGTTGCAAAGTGGGTGTATGAATCCGATATTCCTTTCAATGCTATTGACAATGACAGTTGGATAGCGATATGGAAGCAGTTGGTCAATTTGGACCAGGTTTCAGAGGTCCTAGCCAATATGAGTTGAGGGAACCATTGTTGAAAGAGGAAGTTGCAAGTGTTAAAGATTTCCTGAAACTACATGAGAAGGAGTGGATGGAGAACGGGTGTTCAATCATGACAGATGCTTGGAGTGATAGGAAAAGGAGAAGCATAATGAATTTGTGTGTTAATTGCACAATAGGCACCACTTTTCTTTCTTCCAATGAAAGTTCTGATGTGGCGCATACTGCGGAGCACATTTATGAGTATGTGATGACGGGCATTGAACAAGTGGGGGCGGAAAATGTGGTTCAAGTTGTAACAGACAATGCCTCGAACAATATGGTCGCGGCAAAGTTGTTGAAGGCGAAGATGCCAAATATTTTTTGGAGTTCATGTGCTACTCACACCATCAACCTAATGCTTGAAAGTATTGGGAAATTGCCGAGATACAAGAAAACCATTGATAGTGCCAAGGCTTTCACCATTTTCGTGTATGCCCATCACAAGACTTTGTCCATGATGAGATCGTTTATAAAACAGATGGACATAGTCAGACTAGGAGTAACTAGGTTTGCTTCAGCTTTCTTATCCTTACAAAGTTTGATCGAGAAAAAAGAAAGTTTGCGAACCATGTTTGCTAGCGCGGAATGGGATGAGTGCATATGGTCGAAGCAAGCTAAAGGGAAAGCTGCATTTGCCACGGTGATGAGTATCTCTTTTTGGAATGGGGTGACCCAATGTTTGAAGGTGTTTGCACCTTTGGTGAGAGTGCTTATATTAGTTGATGGGGATAGAAAGCCATCCATGGGGTTTGTTTATGGAGAGCTAAAGATTGCAAAAGAAGAGATCAATGATGCATTGAACAATATTGAGAGTAATTATCGGCCAATCTTGGAGATTATTGATAGTAAAATTGAAGGGCGGCTTGATACTCCATTACATTATGTTGCTTATCTTTTAAATCCTTAATATTACTATAAGGATTCAAGTATCGAGTACGATGTGAAAGTAATGGATGCAGTATTTACGGTTGTGGAGGCTTTCTTCCCCAATGACATCGACATGCAGAGTAAGGTGATAAATGAGGAGTTGGCTTCATACAAGGCAAAAGAAGAAGCTTTTGGTAAAGAAGTGGGGGTAAAAGCATGTCGAGTATCGATTGATGTTTTTAATCCAGGTAAAAACAAAGTATTCATTTGAATTATTTTGCAAAATATATAAAAAATCTTATATTTCATTCAAACTATTTATGTTCATTTGTAGTTTCATGGTGGCGTACATATGGACATCATACAACGAACTTGGTAAAAATGGAAAAAAGGATATTGTCATTAACCACTAGTTCATCTAGGTGTGAACGAAATTGGAGCACTTTTGAGGGGGTAAATATTTAACATTAGCTAAATTTTGATTATTTTATTTTGTAATTATTAATATTAATTGATTTATTTAAATTATTTATGTAGATTCACACGAAGAAAAGGAATAGACTAGATGTGAATCGATTAAACAATCTTGTCTATGTTTCCTTTAATGCCAAGTTGAAGAACAAGCGCAAAATCGAGAAGGATTTGAAAGTTGATTTATTAGAAGCCAAAGATGCTACTAATGCACAAGGATGGATCGTTGAGGGTGGTGACTCTGGTGATGATGAAGAAGTAGAGCCCGGTTCAGGGCTTACTTGGAGGATGGTTGGAGAAGCATCTGGGGCTGATGACATATTACAACCTCGAAAAAGTGCCAGAAATATTGAATACAGAGAACTTGGTGAAGATGATTTTGATTCTGATGAAGAACTTCAAGATGATGAGTTCGAATTAGATGAAGAATTAGATATTTAGTGTAGTTCAACTTTGTTATAGGATGATGAACATGAACTTAATTAAATGATATTTTATATCATTATGTGGTTGATTGAGTTTGATTATGGTTTTATGTTTATTACATTTTGTTTGAATTTATATGATTTGAATTATTTATGAATTATCATGTTGGAAAATATTATATTTTTAACTGTCTGCCGACTAATTGTCTAGGCCCCGCCTAGGCGCTAGGCGCTGGGTCGCCGCCCGACTAGCGCCTAGCGCGTTTTAGAACACTGTTGAAAGTTAATATTTTGGCGAAAATATTCCCGCTTAGTGAAGACCTTTAGCGACACTAAATTTTGACGACACTAAAAATCATATTTTTCTATATAAATACTTATTTTTCTTTCATTTGCACTCATTCTCTCCTATCCATATTTTCTTAGTTTTATTGTTTCATTTTTGTATTTTATGTTAACATCTCATATTTTTGTTTTATTTTTGTTTGTAGAAAAATAGAATGAAGAGAATGAAAATGAACATGAAGATGAAGATGAAGATGAGGAAAGTTAAGATGAAGAAATTGAAGATAAATATGAAGATGAAGAACATTAATTTACATGAAGATGAAGAAGAACCTTTGACTTTTAGCGTCACCTTTAAATTGGTGATGTTAAAAGTCAATAAAAATCATAATTTTGACTTTTGACTTTTAAAGTCGCCAAAATGGTCAAATATTTCCCGCCTTTCGGCAAGATACAAAGTAAATTAGGGTGCATTTCAGAGTGAAAATGAGTGTCCCGACCAAAAATCAAACAGATTGTAATTTCAACTTTGTTGTTGAACAGATGGGCGCGCCGCGACACTGCTCTTTGAGCGTTGCGACGGGCCAAAAGTGAGCAAAGTGAGTTACGACGCGTTTTGTGCGTCGCGACATGGGGAATTCGTCCCAGTTCTGTCTTGTATCCGATTTTAAGTAGGAAACACCTCTTGAACCTCATATATAAGTATACGCTTATCCCAAAACCTAAAGCAAGCCTCATAATATATTTTGTACACTCTAAGAAAATAGAAGAACGCCTAGAGTAAGACAAGAACAAGTGCTTCAACCGAAGTTGGAGTTTGAAGATGAAGACTGCAAACGAGAATTTCTTTCTTCCCTTTTCTCTCTAACTTTATTTTTTATGTGTTTTTTGCCTTATATTAATGATTAGCTTATTTTTATTAAATATCATGAGTAACTAATTCATTAAATTTAGTGTTGTAATGGATTTTGAGCATGTTTAATTAATTTAATTGCATATTTTTATTCTTTTGGCTTTGTTATTTATTATTTAATATTCCATGTGCTTTGAACGATTATTTTATGTGTTTGGCCAACAATAAAATAATGTTGGTAAATCCTTAGGAACTCGACAAATGAAATTTGGGTTAGTTGTGAGAATAATAGTGTGCGATTTATTCGTTGAATATATTTTTCTGTATGATAGAAATATACCTAAAAGGCATACGTAGCTAATATTAGAATTTTTTTCTTAATGAATTTGGTTTGAATTAATTAATATAGACATATAGTTAATTGATTTATTCTAAATATATTTACATGACCATCGAAAGAGGCATGTGAATAATTTAGTGTTCTAGGTTAATAATTAATAATAACAACTCAATTGAATGAAAAATACCTGAACTTATTGACACACTCACAAACACTCACAAAGTGGTTATTTACTCACAAGTATAAGGGTGTCGAAGTAATAAAATAACCCGGTAAGTCCGGGGTCGATCCACATGGAATAAATTTAGTAAAACAAAATAAAAATTTGAGTGAAATAAAAATATTGGATTTGTTTGAAGTGATGGAAAATTTTAAATTGTACTATAATAATAAATTAAAATATTGGGGCTAGGAGATTCACTATTAATATTTCAAATATAGAGAAATTTTACTTTTTATAATATACAAATTGTTATTATTACCGAGTTAATTTACTTCAGGAATTAATTATGCCAAATAAATAAAATCAGTCATAAAGACGGTAATAATATTTGTCTATAACAAGTCCAGTTCGGTACTCAATTATGCCAAATAAATAAAACCAACCATAAATATGGTAACATAGTTTGTCAATAATTAATCCAGATTTAAATTACTTATTCAGATTACAATTTATATATTATAATATAAATAATATTAATCTATATTCTCATATTAAAAGCTTCACTCTTTACCCTAGCAGGATGAAATTAG
>SKCR01037867.1:0-120570 GCA_019454045.1 Zanthoxylum bungeanum | reverse complement strand
TGAATCCAGATAATCTAATTATCTCATCAAAAGACGATTTCAGCTTTGGGATGTTTGTTTAAGTCCATATATAGACTTTTGGAGCTTACAAACCAAGTTTGAAGTCTCACTGGATACGAAACCCTCTGGTTGTTCCATATTGATATCCTCAAGGAATCCATTTAGGAAATCAATTTTCATATCCATCTGCCATATCTCATAGTCGTGTATGCAGCAATGGCTAAAAGAATCCTAATGGATTTTAGCATGGCTACTGGTGAAAAGTTTCCTCATAGTCAATCCCAGAATGTTGAGTAAACATTTCGCTACCAGTCAGGCCTTAAAGGTTTCCACCTTTCCATCGGGCCCTCGCTTCCTTTTGTAAACCCATTTACAACCAATAGGTTTAACTCCTTCAGGAAGTTCAACTAAGTCCCAGACTTGATTGGCATGCATAGAATCCATCTCGAACTTCATGGCTTCCTTTTATTTTCCCGAATCGATATCTAATATCGCTTCTTTATACGTAGTCGGATCTGTTTCCTCCAAGAGGAGAACATCAAGACTCATATCAAATGTTAAAAATAATCTCTCATGGGGCCTTGATTTTCTATTCGACTTACGTAGAACCTGTGTTATATATCCTTCATCTAATTGGATCATTGGTTCCATCTCAGGTTCCTTACTGTTGGGATCAAACTCATCAAGTTCAATCTTTCTACAACTCCCACTATTTCTCAAAAATTACTTTTCAAGAAAAGTGGCATAGCGAATAACAAATTCATTTCATTGCTCAGAATCATAGAATTGATATCCCAAAGGGTTTTCAGGATATCCAATGAACTTATATTTATACCCTCTGGGTGCTAGTTTATCCCGCTACGCAACTCTAACGTATGCAGGACAACCCCAAATCTTTAAATACCTAGGACTTGGATTTCTACCGAACTATATCTGATAGGGGTTGTAGAAACAGCTTTTGATTGAACCCTATTAAGTATGTAGGCAGCAGTAAGTAAAGCATAACCCCAAAGGTAATAAGGAAGATCTATATAGCTTATCATGGATCGCACCATATCCAATAAAGTACGATTTCTACGCTCAGACACACCATTGTGTTGAGGTGTTCTTGGTGGGCTATAATAGGCAAGAATTCCATTCTCCCTTAAATAATTTCTGAATTCTTCACTCATGTATTCACCGCCTCGATCTAATCTAAGACACTTGATAAATTTACTGGTTTGTTTTTCTACTTCGTTTCGGAATATTTTAAACTTGTCAAATGTTTCCGACTTATGTTTCATCAGATAGACATATCCATATCTTTGACTTGTCATCTGTGAAAGTCACAAAGTTTGTTGAACCATCATGAGTGGCATGATTTATTGGACCACACACATCACTGTGTATTAGTTCCAATAAATCTCCAGCACGGTGTCCAACACCTAGAAATAGGGCCTTTGTCATCTTTCTTTAGATACATGACTCACAAATCGGATAAGCATCAAAGGTAAGATTTTCAATCAAACCATCCCTTACCAATTTGGATAGACGTCTAACACCTATATGGCCCAATCTCATATGCAATAATTCAGTATTATTTAATTCAGACTTCCTACTTGTATTTTTCTCCATATTAAAGACATCTATACATGTTTCCAAAATATAGTGACCGTTTGATAAAGAACATTCACATTTCAATAAATTATCTTTATCATACAAACATAAAGTTTCATCCATAATGTTTATTTTATATCCTTCTTTATCTAATATTGGCAGTGATATTATTTATCTGATAATTGAGAGAACATAATAACAGTCATGCAAATCTAATTTACATCCATTTGGGAGATCTAGAACAACTGTTCATATGGCCTTGACATCCAATGTCTCATCGTTGCTAACTCTAAGCTAGATCTCCCCTTTATTCATCCTTCATCTTACCCTCATTACCTGCAAGGAGTTGCAAATATGAGTAGGACTGCCAATGTCTAACACCCATCCACTATTTGCATCTAAGGCTAATAAGATGTCAATAATTTGAAAAATATAAAGCGTACCTGAGGGCCCTACTTTTCCTTTCAGCTCTAGACAATCATTCTTCCAGTGTCCAGACTTTTGTATTATAAACATTGATCACGAGCTACTTGCGGTTTTACGCCTTTGCGCTTCTTGGAGTTCTTCTTTGCAATTTTCTTCTTCCCCATCTTTATTTTCTTTGACTTCTGAGAAGTCTTTGAAGAGCCAGCTCCACAATGGAGATACAATGTGGGGTTGCCTTTCCTCAAATCTTGCTCTGTAGTGTGTAGCATGTTATGAAGTTCTTCGTATGTGGCTTGAATCGAATGCATATGGAAATTTAATACAAAGCCAGCATAAGAACCAGATAAAGAAGACAAAATCAAATTATGTCCCAGTTGTTCATCAAATATAATGCCCTGTCGTTCCAGATATCGAATCTGGTCGATCATGTTCAAAACATGAGTGCTGACAGCTTATCCCTCCTTGAGTTCAGCACAGAACAATTCCTTAGACTTTCGATAAAGTTCCATCGCTTGGTTTGCCTCGAACAACTCCTTAAGTGTTCACATGATGCTCTAAGCATCCAGTACTTCAATGTACTGTCTCAGCTAATCTGGAACCATCGATCCCAAGATGTAGGATTTCACCTTCATGTTATCATCCTTCCATCTATTAAAAGTTTCTCGCTATTCTGGAAAGAAGTTAGGATCGATTTCAACAAGCAGTGGATTGACAGTAACATAAGTCAATTTTTCAAACTCCAAGACAAGGTGCATGTTCATTTCCCATTCGAAATAGTTCTCGCCTCCTTTTAGCTTATTGGAATCCAAAAGTTTCGGATTAGCGATAGCCATCTACAAGATAATATTTTTGAGTAGTAGCTGAACAGTTTTCATTTCAAAATAATCACACTAATTGATTATGGAATTTTAAATCTATTAGTGCCCTCCCACTACTTTACGTAATTTCGTTATCTCCCTTAACGGAAAATTAGAAATTTGACTATCAAAATTTCATAGCGGGAAGTGGATCCCATGAAATTTACTCCAGCCTCACAATATCGACGGTCTTGGCCTTTATAAACTCGTTAGGTAGACCTCCAAGGTCAATCACAATCATGTGACTCCTAGTTTGGTCCTAAACTGTTTATTATCCTCACACTATCGACGGTCTTGGATTAAGACGTATTCCAGATAAATACTTGTCAATGTGAACTAATGAGCTTCGTATGTACACCCTCACAATAATGACGGTATTGGGTGACTGCGTTAACTCATCATGCTACATTTAATGTTTTATCGAAGTGACCTAAGTTCTGAGCACTAATACCCTCAAAATAATGACGGTCTTGGGCATTAGTAGTAAGAACTCATTCATATCCGTATTGACAAGACGGACCATCCAATAATGCTCCAACATTACTAATACTATTACTTAAATAAAGTAATCACCTAATCACAGGAGATTTATGACAATCAAGTCATTAACTTAATTAGGTCAAAGTTTTAATTTAAAACATGCTTTACATATCCAATATGTCTTATGCATAATTAAATTAAAATTACTATAACATAGATTCAAAAAAATGTGTTGTGTGGTTAAGCCTTGCTACTGATACCATTCTGTTGGGGCAGTTGTGGAACCCCTAGGGTCGGATCGGTGCCTTGCGCAGCGCAAGTGGGTCTAACCCTAGATATCTAGCATGGGTGTATTTTTTTTTAAATTAATAAAATACAATATTTTATTTTTCAAGTGTTTAGGGAAAAACCAGAAATAAATATGGATCCGGAAAAATCTATTCAAGATAAAAACCAGATAAAAATACAGCTCCCTGAGCCTAGGCATGCTGCGTAAGCAGCATGCTACGCATAGCAGCATGCCTTTGTGGCGCTGCAGCGCCTTGCTCTCGTCCAATTTTGGTGAGAGCAAATGTTGCTCATATATATATTTATTTATTTTCTAAAAAAAAAACTTTAAACACTTATAAAATCACCCAAAACAATTTTAATTTCAAAACCCACCACGACACATATTATGAAATAAACATATATAAATTCTAAATATATATATGTATTTCTTTGAATCAAATTACCACCCAAAATAGAATCCCAATAAGAAATGTCTCATGAACAATTCTATGTCACCCAAAGGTGGTCAAATGATTCTATAATGGTAGCCATAGCTCTAAGCTTTAATCTAGAGTTCCAAACTCTTATTAATTGTTCCATGTCCAACATGAACATCTTTGACCAAATTTATAAGCATGTTGTGTTTATACTTCCAAAGTATCCTAACACAATTGATTAGCCTTATTTCAATATTAAGCTATGTTATCATGCATCCAATACAAAAAATAACATAGCTTAGGACAAGATCAAACATTACCTAGATGCAAGATCCAATCTACTTCTCATTTGTTGAAATGGTTGGAGAACCTCCAAGGTGTGCAAGCTTGACTTCAAGTTCCAATCTTGTTGCCAATGCTAGCAGGCTTAACTTCAAGATCCAATCTTGATTTCTCCTAGATGAAATATGGTAGAGACCTCACAAGCTTCTCTAAACACTTCTCTAACTTAGTCTAATCTCTCAAGAATTACTTGTGTATAACTTACTGAAGCTTTTGCTTATGTTTATACTTGTAATTAAAACCTTCCTAAAGCTTGTTATTTATAGCAAAATTTAGGTAATTTTTAATTAATAAAAATTGTAATCAACTTTTAAGTGGGTTTAATCTAATTTGTCCAAATATATATAATTAGGTGTGAGTAATCTCCATTATCTCCCACTTTGATTTAATCCAATTGAATCAAGCCAAAGATTAAGAAATGAATTAGTTAAATGTTTGCCATTTTGATTTAATCCAATTAAATCAAGCCAAAGTCACCTATTATTACATACTTACAATTACCATAATATCCTCAAATGGTAGAGATAATTATGATTTTACAATTAAGCCCTTGTGTAATAATTGAATTAATCCAATTATTCCGATTAGGTCAAAGTAAATAATCAATATTTTCCAATAACACTTGATTATCTTAGTTGATAATTATAATATCGAATATTATCTTTTATCAAAATTAATCAGCTACCCAAGTGCTCAACGAGTACACTTCATATTGAGACTCTCTAAGTTCAGACAATTTTGTCATATAAGCCTAGCTAATATGTACGCAATTCGGCCACCTCCGAATTCGTGAAGAACACAAATGACCTTTCTGAACTATACAAGTTGAGGTCATCGAATATTTTTAGCAATCTCTCCGTCGTAGGCTATCCGAATTGTACTTAAGAAACATAGAATACACCGTCAAGTTTCTGAGACGCACATCTCATATCGATATGTCCATGATTCTTTATAACTGATGCGATCCACCCTAGGTGATCCACTTTGGCCAAAACTTTAAGAATCATGACTTTACTAACATGGATACCTAAATCCCTTGCGGTACACATAAGGGCCGACAGATTCTATCTTGCTTCGCACTTGATTACTGAGTGCATTGGTCCACACCCAACGAACATCTAGAGGCCAGACCATAAAAGGTTTATGACATACATGGCATCAAACTGTGCAGGATCTCATAAAAAATCAATGTTATCCTATAGTCAAAGGATTACGTATGCTACTCGACTCGAGGAGATTCCTATTGACGGTGGTATATACTTCCAACTATTAGGAATCACCTATGAGTCATTCAGTATTCGCTTCAACGAATATCCACATGTCTATAGGAGTTTCCAAAACTCATGGTACATCGGGTTAAACCATTGGAACTCCAGTTCCAATATACGACATGTGCTAGTCTTCTAGGTTATATGAATTCGACAGTATTCTAATACCAACGACTAGGAATATTTACTTTAAGAATAGTTTCCACCTGGTGTCAAGACTATTCTAAGGTCGATGTCATTCTTAGCATATATATACATCAATCTAATACGCATAATGACAATATCATTAATAAGGTATGAAATGAAAAATGTAGTTATATTATTAATAAATAATAAACTGTATAATTCGGATTGGCACTCCAAGCACCAATTCCAACAAAAACCAACTTCAACTACTCTCTTACTTGCCGATAGATCAGTCAAAGTATCGAAAGGAATTGAGAAGATGTGTTAATTCAAGTTGATAAATTCATATATCCTGTAGATTTTATTGTTTTAGAAACGTAACCTGAAGCAGATAATTATAAGCCAGTTCTTGTAATTTTTGGTCGTCCATTTTTAGCAACAGCTAACGCTTTAATAAATTGCAGGAATGGAATCATGAATTTGTCCTTTGGCAATATGACGTTGAAGCTTAATATTTTTGACATGTGCAAACAACCTTACGATGAGGACAGTGAAGACGAGAGCATTGATCTAATTGAACCAATTATGGAAGAATATATTCAGGGGAGTTTATCTGATCCTATAGAAATTTGTACAGTTAATTTTCTTGAATCAAGTATTCAATTAGATTTGATATTCCTAATGATTTTTTACTTGATTCTACACAGGTACTGGAAGAAGATGGAGAGAACCAAAATCTTGAGGTACTGGAAATAATGGAAGAAGGAAAACATGAGGAAGCACATAATTTGTAATTGAAGCCTTTGCCATAAGAATTGAAGAATGCATTTCTTGGAGATGAACAAATTTATCATGTGGAAAGTTCTTCTTCTTTTACAAGCGATCAAGAAAGACAAATACCTCCAGACTTGAATCATCAATACTTGGAAGAAACTCTTGCAAAATTCCACAATCATTTTCCGTCTCTTCCCCAAAATGCTTTAAAGAAAATTTTCAAAGCACGCATCGAAAGAATGGGGCTTCTTATAAACCATGGTATTCCTAGTGATATTCATTGAGTAATTGATGCATGGGTTCGCTTAGCAGATGAGTCATCTGACTCTTTAATTTCTCACATGCATGGTTTAGGGAAAAATACATATGCTAAGAAACGAAGAGCTAAACAATTATGTGTTTGTTATAAATTTGCACGCTGGTCATGTAACACGCATTGTCGTTCTTTAGGAATGATTTCTGATAATCTCAAAGATAAAATTCAATTCATTAGATATGGCTTGAGTAAGGAGTCTTTGGATGATATATCATTGACTCTTGAGATGCATCCTAGTGGACATGTTCATCGAATAATTCACAATTTGCATATACAATTTCAAAAAGAAAGAAAACATTATAGTCTCGGGAATCTAACTTTAAAAGACATTGTTTGTCAATTTATAAGAAAATTGGATGGGAAGCATATCCCCGACCCATAGAGGGCGTTCAAGCCGTTACTGGACATAAAACCAGAGGAAGATGTGAGCCACAATTATAATTATTTTGTACATATTGTTTCAATTATTGCTTTGATTTCCTTTTGTTTACTACTTTGATTTCCTTTACTTTAAATTTTCACCGAAAGTATCTAAATTTTTTAACTTTCACGATCTATTTTATTGTTCATCTGACAATTTTCATTTGGTAGGTCCTAGTGCAATTATTACTCACCCATTTTCAGGATCTATAAATTCAGCTCGTCATTTTTCTCTTAAACACATCCAGACAATAGAGAAAGCAATAAATGGAAACAACTTCAAGAAGAAGAGTTACTATTATATGAGTGTTTTGTGGAACTAACTCTGGAACTAAACCATAATTTGTTGTGGCTGCAAAAGAATTGGGTATAGTTATGGCAGAAAGAAATATGCATTTAGTATATGGTGGTGGTAATCTTGAATTGATGGGGTGTGTTTCAAAGGTCGTACAAGAAGGTGGCAGTCAAGTTTTGGGGATCATTCCAAAACCCTTGACAGAGGATAACATCATCGGAAAATCAAATGCAGAAGGATACATTGTTTCAGGTATGTCTGAGAGACTTACTGAAATGATTAATCATGCTGATGCTTTTATTGCTTTACTAGGTTGGTTGGGCACATTGGAAGAAATATTCACAGTGGCATCATAGGCGAACTTGAACATTCACTAAAAACCCATTGAATTGTTTAATGTTGATGAATTTTTTGATTTTCTTTTTATATTTCTTGAAGATGTCAGAAGAAATGGGTTTATTTCAAAACCAGTAAAATATATCTTCCTAACTGCAAGAAAAATTGATAATTTAATTGACCAACTCTTAATTTTTGAACCAAAAATCAATCTATTCTTTCCAAGTTGAACTGGTCTGGTAATGATCGTGGCAAGAAGCACAAAGTGAACTTTGATCTTAATCTGTAATTTTTTCTTTTAATCGTAGATGCAATTGTCAATTCCACACTAACAAGGTTATGTCATCTAAACTCTACTTCTTCTTTTTCAGTCATTGGGGACAATGTCTCAATTTGGTTGGGGGGAGGGGATAGTTGACTAGTTTATTTTTATTTTATGTTTCTTTGTTGTGTTTTTATTTTTGCTTTGTTGTTATTTTGTGTGTAAAAAAAATATTTTGTTCTCTTTTTTTTTGTCCAACTACAATAAATTTTTGACCAACCAAGTGAAATTTTTGTTCAGAGATAGCTGTGTAAGGAGTTTTCGCTCTTGAGATGTATCTCAGTCTAATTTTTAACAAGTTTTTTTTTGTTTATTTTCTTTTGAATTATTTAAATTTGCATATTCTCCATAATGTTCATTAAAATTGATCTTTATATGCTCATTTGACATGTATTATCAATATACTCGGTAACATATGAACATGATTTGTAAGTGAAAATTTTGTAATATTCAGTTCTCTAGTTTATTAGAGGTAGCACCTAAAAGCAGTGGAATTTATATTTATATTAAAAAAAATGAAATTAACCATGCTTTTACTTAGTAACTGGATATCTTGCCTCAGCAAGCAGTGATTGTTCGCATCAAACAGTAGAGCTTGAGTTATTTTAAAAATAATAATAATAAATGATGATGAAAATAATTAAGTTTCTACTTAATAACCTGACATCTTGCCTCAGTAAGCATTGATTGTTCGCGTCAAACGGTAGAGCTTTTAACAATTGAGATCCGACCAATTAAGTCTGTAGGTGTGTCTTAATACCTAGTGCCCTAAAGCCAACTGGTTTGGGAGTCACTGGCCCAAAACTTGTTACAAGGATTAAAAATATATTATAAAAAAAATATTTTTGCATTTATAAATAAATTTCAATTGCCAAAAAGATTTGAATTCTGATATAACTTTAGGACAAAATCATTACTCTCTTTTCAACTACACTTGTGAATATTGTGGGCATAAAGAATTGATTAATACCTTGTTAATTGTGTATATAAAGAATGGTAAAAAGTACAAGAGAATTTACTTATTCAGTAATTTAGAAGGAAATAAAACAACTACTAACTTGGATAAGAATTACAATTTTTAGTTTTTGCTTAGCTTACTAGGGACTAGTAAAAAGCTGGTTGGGGTGTGTGATTGAGACTAAAAAAACATATTTATTGAGAGAATAAAATATCATTTTACACTTGTGGTTTCACTAATCTCCTTAATTTAGCACGTTTATGTAATAATATTTAAATTTATGTTTATATTTTTTTTATTTGATTTTTATCTTTTATATAGGTAAAATAATAATTTGGATACATATATAGAAAAATTAACTTGACATTTGGATTTTGGAGACCAAAAATTTATTAGGGTGTTCTAACAGTATACAACTTCGGAATTTACAGTCATGTGCAATGTTCGTATTTTGGCCATAACCTTTTACTCCGATATCAGATTAAGGTGATTCAAGTTCCATATGAAAGAAGACTCAAAGATCTACAACTTTGATGTTCATAAGAGTTTCGAATTCTGAAGTGTTCATACCCGAAATTGACATAGAATCCAAAATGTGTTAAATATTAAATCTTAAAAAAAAAAAACAACATTTGTCAATTTATCCATGTTTGGTGGAGAAATAAGTGGAGAAATTGGTGGAAGCCTTTATTTTTACCTATAAATAGAAGCCATAATTTCATTTTCATACTTTCTTTGATTTCTCTTAAGGAATTGAAGATTGCATCTTGTGTGTTTAATTTCTTGTAATGTCTTTTAATTTTAGTAACAACATTATGTGTGTTTTTAATTACAGTATGAATAGCTAATTACTTTCCGCTGGGGAATGAGTGAAACTGTTATTATTTAATGTTTAGATTAATCTCACTTATATTGTAATATATAAATAATAATGAATAATAATTAATTGAGATATGGACTAATTATTCTATTAAGAAAAAGAAAAAGAAAATTTTTTCTTTATTTTAATTTCATATTTTTCTTTTTCTTTTTCTTTTTCTTTTGTAGTTTATTTTTTATCTTGTCATTTATTTCCTTTTTGTAAATATTGTATTTATTTTTATTTTATTTTTGTTTAGGTTGCATGAGACACTGGTCTCGATCATCCAGCGGATGATTAAACAGAGATTTTACATCACTTTCATCGTCAGTCAGAATGGCCAATCCACTTGCCTGAATTGAAAATCCGATAGATCAGGAAGAAAACGAGTCTCAGCATGGCGATCTTAATCTTCCAAGGAAACTCAGAGATTTCATGAATCTCATCAGGATAGGATCATTATTTTGCATTGCTTTCCCTTAAGCTTTCTCTTTAACCCATGTAACGAACTTTACGCCAGTGACTCCCATACTAGTTTGCCTTAAGGTACTAAGTGTTAAAACACCCATACGGACTTAATTGTTCGAGTTAGAGAGGTTACGAAATCGAACTTATTCACACACGTTTTTTTTACAATTTAAAACTCTATCGTTTTACGTGAACAATCACTGCTTGATGAGACAATATGTCCGGTTACTAAGTAAAAACTTGGTTAGTTTTTTTGATTTATTTTTTTTGAAATAAAAACACAAACTTCATTACTTTTAGGTGCTGCCTCCAACAAACTAAAGAACTGAATATTACGAAATTTTCATTTACAACCCACGATCATATTTTAAAGTGTGTGTTGATAAAACTTGTCAAATGAGTATGGAAATCAAACTTAATCAATATTATGGGGAAATCATAATTTTGAATGATTCAAAAAGAAAGCAACAAAAATAACTTGTTATGAAACACATTGAGATGTGTCTCATTAGTGAAAACTCCTTACACTGCAATCTTTGAACACTAATTTCACTTAGTTAGTCAAAATTTTATTGATGGGTTGTGTGTAGCTGTTTTTGAATAAAAACACAAAATAAAACCAACACAGAATAACAAAAAAATAAAAATAACATAATTTCTTTTTTAAAACAACATAAAAATAAATATATTTTTTTTACAAAAAAGAAAACTATCTAGTCAATTATCCATCCCCCAACCAAATAGAGACATTGTCCCCAAAGTCTGAATAAAAAGAAATAGAGTTTAGAATACATCATCTGGTTAGTGTGTAAAAGATAATTGAATCAACAACACTACTATCTAACATAAAAAAGTTACAGATTAAGATTCAAATCCACTATATGTTTCTTGCCACGATCGTTATCTTACCAGTCTAAATTGGAAAGAATTAGGTCGATTCTTGATTCATAGGCTAACAATTTGTCAATTAATTCAACAGTTTTTCTTGTAGTAAGAACAATATCTTTTTGTCGGTTTTGAAATGAACCCAAGTCTTTTAGCATCCTCTAGAAAAACTAAAAGAAAATCAAAAAAACGATCTGCATTAAGTAGTCTAATGGGTTTTCGATAGATGTGATAATTTGGGTTATGATTCATTTATTTGTTCGATTTGATTTTTTTTAAAGCGAATACGGGTTTGAAAAATGGATTCGTTTAATAATGGGTCAATTCGTTTATTAAACGAATTGAATACAAATTTATGCTCATTGATTCGTTTATTCGTTTAGGATTCGTTTTATTATTTTCTTTTACTATTTATTATTATTTTTAATTATGATTCAAGAAATTATGTCTAATTACCATAGAAAAAATAACATAAAGAAATTATGATAAATTATGTTATTGAATAATATCATGACTAAACGAATATTCGTATTCGATTCGTTTAATAAATGAATCAAATACGAATCCTAATATTAGGATTCATTTAATAAACGAATCGAATATGAATCCATCGCATTTTGATTCAATTCGTTTAGGATTCGATATAAATTCAATCTGTTGATTCATTTTGCCACCTCTAATTTTCGGTGAATGTTCAAATTTGACCAAGACGCAACTGTGAATATTTTTTCCAATGTAGCCAGCCCACCTGGTAAAGCAATAAAAGTGTTAGCATGATTAATCATTTCAGTATGTCTTTCAGACATACTCGAGATAATGTATTCTTCTCCATTTGATTTTCTGATGAGATTTCCGTTGGGATGATTCCTAAAATTTGACTGCCTCCTTCTTGCACGACCTTTGAAACACATCCTATCAATCCAAGATTGCCACCGCCATATATTAAGTGTATGTTTCTATCCGCCATAACTCTACCCAATTCTTTTGCAGCCTCAACAAATTCTGCTTTAGTTCTAGAGCTAGATCCATAAAATACAAAAATATTAGTGACTCTCCATCTTGAAGTTATCTCCATTTTTTTTCTCTCACTTATTTGGATATGTCGAAGAGAGAAATGATGAGCTGTATTTATAGATCCTAAAAAATGGTGAGTAATAAAGGCACTAGTATATGCAAAATAACAATTGTCAGAAGAATATTAATATAGATCGTGAAAGTCAAAACGTTTAGATATTGTTGGCAAAATTAAAGTAAAAGAAATCAAAACAGTAAATTTAAATTAAATTGAAACAATAATTTAAAGTAAAATAAATCAAAATAATAAATTTAAGCAATATGTACTATTAAAATAATATGTACCGGTAGTTGTGACTGTGGCTTATATCTTCTTCAGATTTTACGTCCAGTAACGGCTTGAACACCCTTTATGGGTCGATGATATGCTTCCAATCCAATTTTCTTATTAATTGGCTAACAAAAAATTTTAAAGTCAGGTTCCAGAGACTGTATTGTTGTCTTTCTTTTTGAAGTTGTGTATGCAAATTGTAAATCACTCGATGAACATGTCCACTAGGATGCATCTCAAGAGTCAATGATATATCATCTAAAGACTCTTTATGCAAGCCATCTCTAATGAATTGAATTTTATCTTCGCGATTGTCAGACACCATTCCTAAAGAATGACAATGAGTGCTGCACATTCAGCGTACATATTTATAACAAACACCTAATTGTTTAACTATTTATTTCTTAGTATGGGTGTTTTTCCCTAAACCAGGCATGTGAGATATGAAGGATTCAGATAACTCACCTATTAAGCGAACCATTGTCTCAATTACCTAACAAATGTCACTAGAAATACCATTGATCATAAGAGCCTCATTCTTTCGGTGTGTACTTTGTAAATTTTCTTCAGAGCATTTTGGGAAAGAGAAGGAAAATGATTGTGGAGTTTTACAAGAGTTTCTTCCATGCCTTGATTGTAGGGTATTGGTAATTTTAGGAAACTAAATAACAGACTTAGAGTCATGGAGTACCGTTATCCACTATTTAACCGGGGTGCAAGACTCTGAAAAAAAAATATTGTAAAACACAAAAAAATAAAATTAGACAAACACAAAATAAAAGAAAAGAAAATAATAGCTTGCATCAATCACAATATACTGGGTTTGAAAGGAAATGAGATTCTTGAAAATTTAAGCAATCCAAAAATATTTTAAGACGTTGTCTATTTACTTTAAATACACCATCATCCCTATGATTCTCAATGTCAATAGCTCTATATGAGTAAACATGCTTCATAATAAATGGGCCACTCCATTTGGATTTCAATTTTCCAGGAAATAAATGAAGACGAGAATTATAAAGCAAACTTTTTTGACCAATTTCAAATATTTTTCGTGGAATTTGACTATAATGAAAGACCTTAGTTTTAGCTTTATGAATATTCGCTAACTCTTTATATAAATCATTCATTAACTCTTCAAGTTTATTTAATTGCAGTTTATGTTCATGACTGACATTTTCAAGGTTTGAATTGAATGCTTTAATAGCCCAATATGCCTTATGCTCAAGTTTAACAGGAAAATGATAATATTTTCCATAAACTAGACGATAGGGAGACATTCCCAAAGATGTTTTGAAAGTTGTTCGGTATGTCCAAAGTGCATCATTCAGTCGAAGAGATTTGTGATTCGAGTTAACTCTTTTTTTCAAAATTTGTTTGATTTCCCTATTTGCTAGTTCAACTTGATCATTTGTCTGAGGGTGATATGAGGTAGAAACTTTATGTGTACTTCCATACTTTTTCATTAAAGTCTCAAAAGGCTTGTTACAAAAGTGTTTACCTGCATCATTTATAATGGCCCGAGGGATTCCAAATTGACTTAAAATATTTTCTTTTAAAAATTTAATCATAATTTTATGATCATTATTTCGACAAGGAATCGCCTCAACCTATTTTGATACGTAATCGAATGCAACTAAAATATATAAAAATCTAAATGACGACGGAAATGGACCCATGAAATCTATTCCCAAACAATCAAATATTTCAATGAAAAGGATGAGATTTAAATGCACCATGTTTCTTTTAGAAATGGATCCCAAATTTTGATAATTTTCCCAAGTTTTGAAGAAAGCATACTGCAAGAATTTTACAACGGTTTTTTTAGAAGAGAAGTGACTTCCGCATGTTTTTGAATGACAAAACTAAATAACACTATTTATCTCATTGTCTGGTATGCATCGTCGAAAAATTTGATTAGGGCAATACTTAAACAGATATGGATCGTCCCAATAGAATCCTTTGACTTCGGTCGAAAATTTCTTTTTGTCTTGATGGCTCCAGTCTGGAGGTATTTTTCCTTTTTGATTGCTTGTGAGAGAGGAAGAAATTAGCACATGGTAAGTTTGTTCATGTAACATCCCCTCTAAAAGATGCTACCGGCAAGTAATAGGCTATCTAATCCCCCTGAGCCTCTGACTTTCAAACTATGATCAATACTACTAATCTCATTTCAAACATAAACTCATGCATAGGGACTATTGCCCAATTCAATATCATGAAATGTAATTTAATACTCATAACTTGTATACTCAATAATATCATACTTTACAATTCTATAAATGGACATTTTAACACATTTCATATACAATCTCTACTATACAATTGTCTAACATATGACTCTAGTTTGACTCAGAATGAACTGCATCTCTGACTTGACCTGGTAGACTCAACACCCTAATGACTGCCATCAGTATCGATCCTCTCGAGCTCGTCCTTCAGGTGTACCTACAAAATAAAAACACTGTGAGTGAGGGGTTAGATCGTTTAAATGACCTTGTGAGTGGACAATTTAAAAAGGAACTGAAATACTTCATAAAAATTTGTTGTTCTGAAAATCAAAACTAAGTCAAGAAAACTAGACTTTTCAGAAACTATTTCTTATCAAATCTCTCTTTGTGAAACTTTCTGAAAGCCTTTCTTTCAGTAAAACTCTGAGTTTCTTATAAAACTATTTCTTGTAAAAGCTCTTTTATAAAACCATCATTCTGAAAACCATGTCTCCGAAAATCATTTCTTTGAAAATCATAGATCTGAAATCTCTTTCTAAAAATATGTCTCTGAAAAACCTGACGTATGAGGGCATTACGTCTCGCCGTACCCCATACGCCTAAACTAAAAATCATATCTCTGAAAAACATGACGTATGAGGGCGTTACGTCTCGCCGTACCCCCATACGCCAAAACTAGTGGTCTTGGGGCGTAATGTCTCACCAACCCCCAAGCCACTTAACTAGAGCCATATGTTCAAATCAGTACTATCATCTCTACTCTGAATCTAAGGTCTAGGGGCGTTACATCTCGCTGTCCCCCTAGCCCTGAAATCTAGGATCTAGGGGCATCTATCATCCATAGTTATGAACTACGTATGCATATGTTCTGAATATGTAAATTCCAGTAATCGTCAGTTCCAATATCTGTACCAAGTTACCACTGAGGTGGGTTTTTCCCCTATGCCTCCAAAAATCAAAAAAGCACACTTTAAAAATCATCACTTTCCAAAACATTTCTCAAAACATCCTTATTTATAAAACTACTAAAGATAAACTTGGCTAACGCCCTATGTGCTAAAAAAGTAAGTCTTAAATCAAAACAAATAAGTAGAAATAAATTTGAGAAAATGGTCCTCTCACTGATTTCGAATCTGGTTGGCACCCCTTTCCTTTGTCGAAGAAAATTGTGGTTCTTGAGGAAAAGTCATTCAGACCTGTATCCGAGTACGGTTAGCATATTTAATTGAAATGCTATTCATGATCATGGATGAGGTGAATGTACATGTGTGTCGTAGGTGCCTTCTAACTTCAGAAAATGAATATGAAATGAAACTATTTCTATTACGCGTCGCGATGTCGGGTCAGAAGCATCGCGACATCCATACCAGTAGAATCAAGTAGAGAGCATTTCATGTTCTGCGTCGCAACGCCAGGTGTTGAGGGTCATAACTTCTACACGACCGACCCGAGGCTTCACAGGACCTACCTGAGACTAACACACTTCCAACCCGAGGTAGATGGTGTCTTCATGTTCAGTGTGACTCCCAAATGCATCGACCCGAGTCCTCCACATGACTGACCCGAGCACTCCACATGACCAACCCGAGTCTTCCATACCACTTACCCGAGTCTTCCATACGACCGACCAGCGACAGAGGGCATTCACATATTCGGCGTCGCGACACTAACCCGATTTCAGGGCCAGATACCAGTTCTCCATCGTTACTGCCCAAGGCAACTACAACACCCTTAACACATTCATACACACAAAATAATTCTTTCCATGCTAATACTATCATGATATTCTCCCAAAATGCATGCTAACAATCATTCTTAATGCCAAATGAACAAATCCAAACTCTAAGGTTATAGGGTGCGAATTTGGGGCTTCCATATTTCAAGCTTAAAACTGAAATTAAAATAGGGAAAGAGGATAAAGAACTTACTTTGCATGAGAAAGGAGCTTAAGATCATCACTTGTTACTTTCAAAATTTGCTTGAGAAAGAAGAAGAAAATTGGGAGAACCCTCCACAAAATGCTCACGTTTTTAGCTTAGAAGGGATGAATGAATAACGTTCTATTTATAGGCAAAATGACTGATTTCTATAATGAATTGGGTGGCTAGGATTGTGCCACACCACCAAGATCTAGGCTATTCTCGAATTCCACTGTAGCAATTATGGAAAATCATGATTTTTGACTTGTTTCTTATTCTAATTCGAAAACATGTCCAACATCAAACTTGTAGGTCTCGGCCTTAGCTTTTCGACAATTAAAAGTTCATAAAAATTGGAGATCGAACAAAAAAATCAGGGCCCAAATACCAAGGACTGTCCTGATTGAATCTCAGACTAAATTCTGTATCTGAACGGCGAGGAATTTATTGAATGTCCAAAAACTATTTCACAAGCACGTACACATTTGAACATGATTTATATAACATATTATGCCACCTATAGCATATTAGTTGTCGTAGTAGTCGTCAGAATTAGCGAGGTGTTATATTTTTTCCCCCCTTAAATAGGATTCATCCTCGAATCCCTTATGAGGTTGAACTTTTAGATCTACCTTGGATTGGGGACATTTGTGTCTCTATTACTCTTATCTTTCTTAACTTTCTTTTTTCTATCTTGCTCAAGAACTTAGTAGTATGACTTCTGAGAACCTCTTATTCTAGTACATTATATTCAACCATTATAGCTGGATACTTAATCCTTCGGAGTCCCTTCAACAACCCTTTTTCTCATGTGGAAATTAAGTCCATATAATATATCTTGTCTATACAAAGGTGTAATCCTTCATGGAAATTATCGTCCATAAAATTCATCTATTTCTTATTCTCTACTTCGCGACATCCTGAAAATGTGTCAGAAGTATCCAATCTCTAAAATTTGAACTTAGGTTTCCCTCGAACTGGTGCTCAAGAGAATTAAATTTTCTGTTTGATACCCTAAGACTATTTCTTACTTCAGCTCGTTCTATTCTTTAAAGATTTAATACTCTTAAGTTTTCCCAGACGGTTACTCATAGTCCTGTAAGGTTTGAACTGAATTTGGTATACAAGTAACTAATATGGTCGCACCCACACTACCCAAGTTGAATCATTAATCCACAATAACAGTGTTTAGACTATATGGGGGTTTTATATCAATCTGATCACTAAGAAATGTATTCATCATAAGTCATATTTTCTTTATACATAATAGGTCTGACAACTTATTTGACCTTATTGCATATATCTTCGGGTTCTCCTTACTAGGTATTTCCTCAATGCCACATATTCAATCTTATTTACTCTATGTTTCCTCCTCATTAAGCTTCAACTACCTATGGGCCCCGTCCTTCATGTTTTTCCTATCTCTGCTTATCTGTGGGACTTAAGACCTCATAGTTCTAGCTTACTATTGTCGTTTACTGATGCCACTTATATTCAGCGACGCTGGTGTTTCGATTATGGTAAATACTTATATTCTTTTCATACCTTTAAATTTGTTGCTAGTATAATCTAGTTAACCATCTTTCACATTAACTTGTTCTCTTTATGTACTCTAGGATATCCCATTTTCACTCATCCTCATAGACTTATTCCTTCAGATTTTATCATAATCTCAACAATATCATGATACTTAGTTTTCTTGGTTCTCTTTACGTTATACTTCAATAAATCTATTTCACGTCATCTTAAGCCTTATTTATAATGACGAGCTGCGAATGGGAAAATACGAGCTTTACTTGTTATCTGTTATCCATCTATATCTAATAGGATTTCGGTCTCATGCTAGCGCCTAAGCCTCTCTACTATGCATTCCATAATATATCCCGTTGATGGCCTTCTTTTTCAATTCCTGGTTAATGTTGTTACTCATGTATTATGTCCTTACTTACTAATGCTCCTTCGTTTTATCATTTTATCTAGACCGCTCCTCCTTTAACTTTTTTACTCATAGTTTTTTTCTTCTTCTAAAACCTTTTATTTAAAGTTCTCTTCATTTTCTTTCCTGCTCTATTCTATACCTGAAACTAATGTGATCAATATCTCTATTTCTTTATCTGAGGAGTATTATCTTTCAAATGTCTCTTACTTTACTTTATTGGATACTTGCTTCTGGAAATATCATCGGAACGATCATTGAGGTTCATCTTTAATTGCAATTATTTAATGAGGGTTAGGAGGGTGGGGTTGATCCTGAAGTCTTTTCGATTGTGGTAGTCTCACTAACTATGCATGCTGAAGTTGCTCATGTTGTACCTTTATAGTCCTAATATTTCCTTATTTACACAACTGATGTTGGGCTCCCGTACTAAGGGTACTACTGCTATGAACTGTCTGAATTATCTCCTTCAAATTTACTCCTGATTATTTTCTGTCTATTGATCACACTATATTTTACTGGGAATCTTCTAAAAGCTCATGCTCTCTCTAAATCCTACTTATTCCCTTTGTTATTCTTCCTACCGAAGTTTTGCTCTATTATTCGATTTATTTCTTATCTTAGTTCCTTGAACCTTTTAAATCATTACTTCTCTAAAAACTTCATATTTTACAACAGGTCATGTTATCACCACTGAACTTTTGGTTTGGGTGTTGTTCTCTTACTAATTTGTTCCTCTCTAGTATGGTGGGAAGTCTTGTATAAGTTGTATATCTTACTTTTGGGGTCGTTATCTGCATTGCCTACTGATAAGTGCGGTTAATACCCACTTATTTATGCATTCTTAGCTTACTATTTTGTTAGATTCCGTGTCATTTAATGTATTTTTTAGTTTTTTTTTGTTTGATTGATATGAAGCATTGGAACATTGATCTTGGAGCAAAAGGATGCGTTTTGGGACCTTACGGACGCACCGGAAGCACGCAGGAAAGCAGAAAACACTCATCCTGCAAAACATGGTGGCGTGGCGATGCCACTTTTGGCATCGCGACGCCCCCTCAAGATGCCAACATAGAATTTCCCGAGAGTTTTTCATCGCGACGCCAATTCTAGCATTGCGACGCTGCGATAGAAGCCCAGAACCATCAGAAATTATTATTCGACAAGCACAGAGACTCCAAGACTTCCCTATAAATATAGAAGCTCGTCCAAAACCCTAAAGAAGAGACTAATACACAACACAAGACTCAAAACACATAATTTAGAGAGATCCAAGGAAGAGGATTAAAGAGCGACAAAAGGAGACGAAGGCGGTGACGTCTGACGATGAAGGGATTCGATTCGGGTTTAATCTTCTAGTTTCTTTCTTCAGACTCTAATGATTTCTATTGAATTCATGACCCTATTTTCATTGTTATTAACTTTAGTAATGAACTAAATCTATTATTCTACAGAATGATGTAGCCAATACTTGAACCTATGTATTGATTGCCAATTTTATTACAAAGTTTTATTTCAGTTTATTTATATTCTTTTGTGTTTAATGCTTCTAGTTTGTTGGCCATAAATTAAAATAATGCATGTTTAGAATCTACCACTCGAGAGAGGGGATTTTGAATAGGATCTAGAGAATAAAACCTAGGAGATTTGTAGAGTTCAGGAGAATCTATAATCCATTCGAAGTCATTAACAAAGAATCATAGAGCGTAATGAATTGTTAATTACTAGATTTTTATAGGGATATTGAAGTCTGTAATTGGTAATATATTCACCGGCACTCGGGAGATGGAGAAAAAATAACTTAGGATTCTTGAATTATAAACAACGCAACTGAATAAGAATTGAATGGCATGAAAAATACATAAGGGATAGTTAAGTGAAATCAGACTCTAGAATCTCTCTCTTCTTGGATTATCTTAATTAGAGATTTTGATATCTCATTTTTTTAGTTTCTAGTTTTAATATTAGTTTATTTTAAATTTTTTCTAGATAAAGTTAAGTTTATCAATTATAGTACTTAGTGCGAGTTTGATTACAATCCATGTTGGTTTGACACTTTACTCATCTTTTACTAAAACTTGACACCGTATACTTGTGGTACGATAATCTCATAACAAGTTTTTGGCGCCGTTGCCGGGGATTGTTAATTTAATTCACATAATACTATTACCAAATAACTGTAGCTTTAATTTATCTTTTTTTGTCTTTTTGTGCTTCAGTGAATGCGAAGATCCACAAGTCTTGACTCGCTTCTGTTTGATCTTGAAATAGAAGGAACAGTAAGGAGACTAAGGAAAGAAAGAAAAATTGAGAAAGAAGCAATGGCAGCTGAAAGCATAGAGAACAACCCATGCCAGGTGGCAATCCAAGATCACTTTAAGCCGGTCGTTGATGATAACTACTCTGAGATTGTGCACCCACCAATCAATACCAATAATTTTGGGCTAAAACCTGCACTGATCAACATGGTGCAAAAGAACCACTTTGAGGGTTTAGCTATAGAGGATCCCAACGTGCATTTACGGATGTTCTTGGAGATGGTAGATACAATAAATATGAATGGAGTAACTAAAGATACCATCAGACTTCGCTTGTTCCCATTCTTCTTAAGGGACAAAGCTAGAGGTTGGCTGCAATCTATACCAATGGGGAGCATCATGACATAGCTGGATATGGCTACAACATTTCCTGCGAGGCTCTTTCTACCACTAAATCAGCCCAACTGAGAACAGAAATAAGCATATTTAGGTGGTTGGAGACTGAGAATCTGTACGAGTGTAGGCACTGCATTTTTACACATAAGTCCCTATGATGAGTCTCATTTCGGAGACACTACCTTTTAAGTCACGGAGGTCGCGGAAAACGGATATAGGAAGGGGGAATTCAGAATAAACAAGTTCACTGTCTTCGTTGGTGCTGCGTTCGTTACTTCGTTCGAACGTCAGGCAGATTGCGGACGTTCGTGCCACGTTCGAGGAGGCGTTCGAACAGTGTCGGTAATTCTGGTTTTGCTGCTAGCCTCACATCAAGCCCAATTCGCCCAAGCCTTGGCCCACACGCCCAAGCCCACTTAAAACACATATTAACACATGGTGAAATCAAAACAAATCTAAAAATCACATACCAAATTAAAAAGATATCATACCTAATCTAAACCAATCAAATATAATCATACCAAGTTAAAATCAATCAACCAATATATTATTCCCAAACTTAAAATATTGTATGCCTAATCAACATAAACTAAATATTCAACCTTCCCTATCTAGCCAAGATTTGTCCCCCCTCAATCTTTGACTTCCCTTATCCAACACCAAATCAAATCCCTTTCCTTGTCAAGCCTAACCCTTTGCCTATAAAAAGAACCATTCACCAACCTTCTCAACCCTAGCTAGCTCATACAGATAAGATACACACAACTCACGGCAATAACAAGAAGAAAAACAGAAATAATCCCCTTCATCTCCCCCACTCCACAACCGAAAACAGCAGCCCCTACACCTCCTAAAACGGCCCATACAGCAGCCCTAAACACACACATAAAACAGCCCCTGAACCACACCATAACATCACCGAAAATCACACCCAAAACAGTAGCCAAAACATCCCAAAAACAGTAACTAAAATACAGCAGCAAAACAGTAGCAGCGGTAGCGAATCGGAGTCAAAACAGCAGCAAAAGACGGAGGACGACGACCCAAAACAGTAAGACAACGAACGAGAGCAGTGAACCAGTGAACCGGAAGAGTTACGGAGCTTTACCCCTTCCGATCTTCGTGAAACGCGAGTCCGAGAGACGACTTAAAAGGTTAGACCTGAGGACACTTTTTCATTAGTTTATATTCGTTTCTTTTATTATTGAATTTTATTCGCATGAGAGTCGTTTATGGACGCATGTTATGGCTTGAATGAAATGGAAGAGTGTCGTCTCTTGTGGTATATAGGATGGAAACCCAGACGTAAATTCCGTAGCCGAATCCGAATGGACGGTAGTGCGGTCTGTACTTGGGATACAACTCCACGTACCACTTGAGTAAACGGCACCTTCTCTTGTTTTGTGTTGCTTTGGTTTATCTATTTCTTGTTACTTAAATTCTGTATGTCGCTTATTTGTGTATGATATAATCGAGTGCATGGGCTCAGTAAGTGCGATGAAAGGTCCCCTAATCGGAAGGGTTAAAATCCTTCACCACGATGCTTTGCCGCACCGATTGATGTGTGTTCGGTTGAATGCGAGATACGTTCAATCGGACACATTACGTTTAATATTGTTGCTTATTTATGCATGGTTCAATCGAACGCATGGTCTTAGTAAGTGGAATGAAAGATCCCCTATGGGGAGGGGTTAAAGCCCTTTACCACGATGCTTTGCCGCGCCGGTTGATGTGTGTTCGGTTGGATGCAAGACACGTTCAATCGGACATACTTAGTTGAATATGATTGTCTTTATGTTTGTATGCATGATGTGATATGACGCGCATGGGCTTAGTATGTTGGTCTAAAGGTCCTCTCTTTGAGAGATCAAGAGCCCCCAAAAGGCCACCTTTACGGCTGTACTTCGCCGCGCCCCCCTTTATTTTGTTGTTTATGTATTGCGTCCCATTTCATGCATCAGGTCTGTTCCCGTTCGAACGCGTTTACGAACGCAACTCGAACGCGCATGCATTTTGCCTTATCATGCATCAGGTCTCATTTCCATTCAAACGCGTTCACGAACGCCATACGAACGTGATCATTCTATTTCATTTACGTTCGAACACGTTATCAAACGCCATACGTACGCGAGCATTCTGTTTCATTTCCGTTCGAACGCGTTATCAAACGACATACGATTGCGAACCTTCTATTTACCGTTCGAACGCGTTTACGAACGCTACACGAACGCGCACACACTGAACTGAGTCTGTCTTATCATATTCATGCATAATTGCCTCTTGGTTGATCTTTCTTGTGTTATATAGCCAACCGTACTATTTGTATTCCTGCATTTATCCATTCTATGTGTTCTTGGGATTTTATTCAAGCATGATTAGGCTGTTAGCATGTTATTTGGTTAATAGGTTCATGAGATAGTACTCAAGCATGATTAGGTTGTTCTTAGTTTTCCATATCATAGGATTGAAATATGTTCATGAGATCGCCATGTGATGTTGCATGTTGTGATGAACTTGTTGATGTATGCATATGAATTTAGAAGCATGATATTTTTGGAAATAAATGTTATTTAAGCCTGGTTAAATTATTACATAAATCCTTTTATTACAAGTGACATAAGTAAGGGACCATTCCGAACCCAACGGTTTGAGGTTTTCCCTTGCGAGGGGTGAGTGCGGCCTTAAATCTCATTTTCCCGGTTCACACCGGGTGGCGACTCCATTACTCTCCGGTTTAGTCCCCCGTGGCTACTCCGTACTCCCAACTAGGCCGCGAGCCTAGGACAGAAAAGCGTCGCCCAGGTAGCTGTGTGTTCCCACAACGAGGCTTGGGAGTGCTTTAAAGATCTACTTAGGAGGTGCCCACAACATAATTTTGAAGATTGGATTCAGATTCAGTTATTTTACAATGGGTTGAATGGTCCAAACATGACCATAGTCGATGTAGATGCTGGAGGAATCCTATTCAAGAAATATGCTGAAGATGCCTATGCTCTGCTAGAGAAGATGGCCATTAATAATTTTCAATGGCCAAGTGAACGCACTATTGTGACTAAAGTGGCTGGTATATACAAGGTGGATCCTATTGTTGCACTTACAACTCAAGTGTCATCATTCACGACTCATCTAGCAGCATTGACCAATCAACATGGCCAACCATCTATTGAAGCTGCTACTGCTAATAGAATGATCTTACCTGACGGAGGATATGAGCAAGTCCAATATTTGAACAATCGGAACTTCAACAACTATAGAGGCAATCATATGTCTAACTATCATCATCCGAACTTGTCATATGCTAACACAGAGAATGTCTTGCAATCTCCTTCTGGCTTCAACAACAACCAAAGAGTTGAGTAGAAACCTTCCTTAGAAGACCTCATGAGCACGTTTGTTGCTAAAATTTCAGAGAGATTTGAGAAGAATAAGTCGAGGCTAAATAATATTGAAATGCACATGCACAATATCGGAGCAACAATGAAGTTTTTAGTAGTGCAGATTGGGCAGATTGCTTCTTCCATGGCTAATCAACATAAAATGGGCTTTTCCTAGTAATATTGAGGTCAATCCTAAGGAGAACTGTCAAGCCATTACCCTTAGGAGCGGGAAAGAGATTAAAGATACTCATAAGGACCGAGGCAGTAAGGACAAAGAGGTAGCACAAAATGAGGAAACAGTAATAGAAGAAGAGAACAATACAACAAATCCTCCATATAAACCACCTCTCATCTCGAAGACACATTTACCATATCCTCAACGTTTTCAAAGGAAGAAATTGGATAATCAGTTCGCCAAGTTTCTTGACATCTTTAAGAAGATCCATATCAACATCCCATTCGCAGACGATTTAGAACAAATGCCTAACTATGTGAAGTTTATGAAGGAGATGATGTCCAAGAAGTGGAAGCTGGCAGATTTTGAAATAGTAGCACTCACAGAGGAGTGTAGTGCCATTATACAAAAGAAGCTTCCTCCAAAACTGAAGGATCCTGACAGCTTTACCATACCATGCACTATTTGGAATCAATATTTTGGTAAGGCGCTATGCGATTTGGGTGCAAATATAAATCTCATGCCCTTATCCATCTACAAACAGTTGGGCATATGAGAGGCGAAGCCAACCATAGTTACATTGCAGCTAGCAGATATATCCCTCACCTACCCACGAGGAATAGTAGATGATGTATTGGTTAAGGTAGATAAGTTCTATTTTTCAGCTAACTTCATTGTTCTTGATTTGGAAGAGGATCATGATGTTCCAATCATCATTGGCAGACCTTTCTTGGCAACCGGCAGAGCGATCATTGATGTGCAGAAAGGTAAACTGAAAATGAGAGTTCAAGATGGAGAAGTCACTTTCAGTGTTTTTCGAGCCATTTCGAATCCTTAAGATGATGAAGAATGTCACAGGATAGACATTGTAGAAAGACTAGTTGCAATAGATAATGACTATGTGTTAGGCCCATCTCCATATATTCTAGCCAACACACATGGTGAACCCTTAGTTAAGCCAAACAAAGAAGATTCTCCACAGCTAGAACTGTAACTGATCCCAATGTGTTGCAAAAAGAGGAAATCAAAAGTCAGTGCTCGCTTGAAGATGATCCCCAGAAAGCTCAAAATATGGTCGAGCCAATTTTGCCACATGTGCAGCCCAAAATTTTAACCATCAGTAGACCTTGGGGGACCATCCATGGATAAACTGCCACAGCCCACCGAGCTATCTTTTTCATGTCATAACAACCGGTGGATACCAAAGAAGAAAGCACAGACGACTATCGGTTTGGCTACATTGAAGCAACCATGACCACTTGGGTGGTTACTTCTAGCTAAAGACATTAAACATAGCGCTAGCGGGGAGGCTACCGTTTCATTTGTTTATTTTTCTTTTTCTTTTTCTTTTTCTTTTCTTTATTTTTATTTTATTGTGTGCTATTTGATACTTTATTAGTTTGTATGTGTATTTATGCAAGTGTTAGCACAAACCACACAACCCGCACAATCAAATTCTGACCAGCAGGAGCTTGATCAACTCCATGCACGGTAGTGTTGTTCCTCATTCCTGTTTCTTTATGTTTATCTTACATTGAGGACAATACAAGTTTTAAGTTTGGGTGTGTGTGCATGTAGTGATAGTACCTATTATTTAAAAAAATTAATTATCATTTTTAGTCTAAGATAGTAAAACATATGTCTGAATGATGAGTTTTGTTTATTTAGAATGGAATCTTAGAAATGATAAGTTCCCAGTTGACTTTTAACTGATTCCTTGAGTAGATGATGTAGGTTAGGCTCGTAAGCACTTAAAAGTAACCTAGGTAGTTGGAAAAGTGACTAGTTGGAGAAATTGCTTGCCGATGAATGACCGTTTGCTTAGATATCTATCTTAATATGCTACCGTTATGATGTATGGTATGGTTAAAAACAAAAGAAAAGAAAAAACCCAAAATTTGAAAAAAAAAAAGTTAAACCACCTATAATCGATAAGCGTGAAGCTATCCATGGGCGAGTGTTAAGACCACAATGAGGAGAAATGCCACCTTATAGAGTAGGTGTGTTGAAAAAAATGAAATGAAAAAGGAAGAAGAATAAAAAAAATCATACCATACTGAGCAAAGAAAGTCAATTACATAATACTTTTGAGATATCTAAGTTGGTTTGACCCATTGGATCCCAATTTTTTAGAAGAAATCATGGAGTTAGCTTACTAGGAGCCGAGATGTGACCAAACCTTTACACACACAGAGTGAGTCTGGCTTAGATAATTTGTTCAAGAACTTGGATTTCAGTTGCATTGAGTACTTTGAAGGTTCTCTGATTTCATTAATAGACATTCTTTGATGATAAACTTATGTTTAACTACCAGGATTATTTTATTATTTTTATATTTTTGCATGATTGTGTGTGAATGACATTTATGGGAGTCATCGTTGTAAACCCTCACGAGAATATAACTCGTCCACTAAGGTCGCCTAGGGGTTTAAAGACTTGTTGCATACGCTAAATGCAATCATGATCCTTACGAAAATGGCTTAGATAATTTAGTCATTTTTTTATTTAGTTTTTAATTAGTTTTTCTCGAGACTAGTTAAATCTTAAGTTTGGGGGTGTTTGATAAATGCGGTATATACCCACTTATTCCGGCATTCTTAGCTTACTATTTTGTTAGATTTTGTGTCATTTAATGTATTTTATAGTTTGTTTTATGTTTGATTGATAAGAAACATTGGAATATTTATCTTGGAGCAAAAAGACGTGTTTTGGGACCTTACGGACGCGCCAGAAGCACGCAGGAAAGCAGAAAATGCAGAAAACACTCATCCTGCAAAACATGGTGGCATGGCGATGACACTTTTGGCATCGCGACGCCCCTCAAGATGCCAACATTAGAATTTTCCGAGAGTTTGGCATCGCAACACTGCGATAGAAGCCCAGAAACATAAGAAATTGTTATTGTACAAGTACAAGGACTCCAAGACTTCTCTATAAATATAGAAGCTCGTCCAAACCCTAGAGAAGAGACTAATACACAACACAAGACTCAAAACACATAATTTAGAGAGATCCAAGAAAGAAGATTGAAGACAACAAGAGAAGACGAAGGCGGTGACGTCCGACGACGAAGGGATTCGATTCGAGTTTAATCTTCTAGTTTCTTTCTTCAGACTCTAATGATTTCTATTGGATTCATAACCCTATTTTCACTGTTATTAACTTTAGTCATAAACTAACTCTATTATTCTAGAGGATGATGTAGTCAATGCTTAAACCTATGTATTGATTGCCAATTTAATTGTTACGAAGTTTTGTTTCAGTTTATTTATATTCTTTTGTGTTTAATGCTCCTAGTTTGTTGGCCATAAATTAAGATGATGCATGTTTAGAATCTATCGCTCATGAGAGAGGATTTTGAATATGATCTAGAGAATATAACCTAGGAGATTTATAGAGTTCACGAGAATCTATAATCCATTTGAAGTCATTAACGAAGAATCGCAGAGCGTAATGAATTGTTAATTACTAGATTTTATAGGGATATTGAAGTCTGTAATGGATAATATATTCACTCGGCACTCGGGAGAGAGAGTTAGAATAACTTAGGATTCTTGACTTATAAACAAAGCAATTGAATAAGAATTGAATGGCATGACAAATACAAATACAAATGGGATAGCTAGGTGAAATCAGACTCTAGAATCTCTCTCTTCTTAGATTATCTTAATTAGACGTTTTGATATCTCATTTTTTTAGTTCTTAGTTTTAATATTAGTTTATTTTAAATTGTTTCTAGATAAATTTAAGATTATCAATTATAGTACTTAGTGCGAGTTTGATTACAATCTCTGTGGGTTCAACACTCTACTAATCTTTTACTAAAACTTGACACCGTATACTTGCGGTATGATAATCTTGCAACACCTACTCTGATTCCTTACTCCTTAGGCGGGTTATTTCTTCTAGATTTGGCTAGACATACAGTGATTTCAAATCATTCTATATCGTATAAAATAATACTATCTTATGATTCTTGTCTAGGTTCTGTTGAACTTTTTGGTTCGGCTATCTTATGGTTTCGTGATCTATCCATCATGTCTGGTACTCTCTTTTACTTGTTCAACTCCTTACTGGGCTCTAAGTTGGGGGGGATGAACGCATGCTCGTATGTCTGATTAGATGTATATACACTTACTGGGGTTGGGGCTACTGGGAAGAAGGGTTATCGTTCGTTCTATTGGGATATGCATCGACTTCTCCTTTTTTAGGGTTCCATAACTTTTATCAATTATTCTTAGGTCTCCATTTTCGTTACTGTCTTTAAACTATGTTTTCTATGTTCCGAACTTCCTTTTACTTTCCGCATCCTTCTTTATTATTTCCACATCCTATCTTTTGGCTCTAGGCCGTGCTGCCGAGGCTATTGGTGGTTCTTTCTTATGGGCTACTTTCTAGATCTCTGCTCTCTGCTTTTGCTATAGGCTACAACTATGTCTTTTAATCTTATTGTTCATACTGATACTCTTGTTTACTCCCAAGTATCTCTAATCTCATGGTTGTGTCATATTAAACTCACAGGGAATTCTACTGGCATTGGTCTGATCTATGGGTTCTTACTGGTACTGCAAACTGATAATCCTGATTTATGTTGGGTTCTTTCTTTTCTAGCCTTAGAAGCCTCATTGGCCCCTTCCTGGGTGAACCATCTCTCGAGGTTTCGCTATCTCTGTCTCAAAATATAGCATTATGAGTATTGAGTTTTCGTAAGGTCTCTATCTATGCTGGTAAAGGATAGGATAAGCATTTTACATCTGAACTGATGTCAATGTTCTTTTTCTGGTATACTATGCTCTGGTAGAGTCTATTACTCATGTGAGATTGGTATGAGATAGACTCTATCAGGACTGTTCTCTTAACTGGTACCACTGAGGTGTTAGAATTTGGGTAGATCAGGGCCTTATCTTTATCGAGTTTCTTGGTTAGGGCAGTTAATCATCCTTCTTTACGACTTTCATTTTATTTGCTTATGAGCATGGGTTTGGGTGTGTAGAATCTTTATGTCCTTTTTGGTATCTATAATCTATTGGAAACTTCCACGACAAATCTTGGTTTCTTACTTCTTTTGTCTTTATAGTTATTCTTCGTTATTCGGGGAACTTGCTATCTATACGAGGTACTCAAAAGCTATTGGATCCACTTGGAAGAATTTCTGAGGAGGAAAGGAATATTACTTGGAGGGAAGGAACCTTACTTAGGTCTACTCGAAATTTTACTCTTGCTCAGGCTTGCTATTATATCTTTTTGACTACTATACGTTTTGGCACTTTCTTTATTATCTAATTCTGTATCTCTACCTTTTACTGCATCTAGTTGCTTGAACATCTATGTATCATTCTTTACTTTTCTTATCACTTTCTCTTCCACTACCTTGAGTGAATATTTTCAGAACCTTACTATCTATTCTCATAACTTGTCTTGAGCTTCTGATAATAAGCCAGGATAACTACAGAAGGATTCTCAACTTGGACAAAGAGTATAGTTACTTTCATAAGGAATAATATTCGAATAGCTTGTGAATTTCTTACTAACCTGTCTATAGGACTTGAGGACATACTCGAGGATCGAATACTGGAGAGGTAATGCCTTATATACTATTACCCCGGGCATACTACGTATACAAGACCTCAACACTCTACCCACTACAGTCGCTGACTCCCTAGACCATGCTCTGATACCATCTTTGTAACACCCCCCTCTAGGAGATGCTACCGGGCAGGGAATAGGTCATCCCATCCCCCCGAGCCTCTGACTTCCTGACTATGATCAATACTACTAACCTTATTTCAAACATAAACTCATGCATAGGGACCATTGCCCAAATCAATATCATGAAATGCAATTTAATACTCATAACTTTTATACTCAATAATATCATACTTTACAATTCTATACATGGACATTTTAACATATTTCATAAACAATCACTATTATACAATTGTCTAACACATGACTCTAGTTTGACTCGGACTGAACTCCATCTCTGACTTGATCTAGTGGACTCAACACCCTAGTGACTGCCATCAGTATCCATCCTCTCGAGCTCATCCTCTAAGTGTACCTGCAAAATAAAAATATTGGGAGTGGTGGGTTAGATCGTTTGAACGACCTTGTGAGTGGACAGTTTAAAACGGAACTGAAATACTTCATAAAACTTTTATTGTTCTGAAATCAAGTCAAGAAAACTGGACTTTTCTGAAAACTCTTTCTTATCAAATCTCTTTTTGTGAGACTTTCTGGAAACCTTTCTTTTTGTAAAACTATGAGTTTCTTATAAAACTATTTCTTGTAAAAGCACTTTTATAAAACCATCATTCTGAAAACCATGTCTCCGAAAATCATTTCTCTGAAAATGATATATCTGAAATTTGTTTATGAAAATATGTCTTTGAAAAATCTGACGTATGAGGGCATTACGTCTCGCTGTCTCCCATATTCCTAAACTAGTGGTCTTGGGGCGTTATATCTTGTCGTCTCCCAAGCCACAGGAATAGAGCCAGATGTGTGGATCAATGCTATCATCTCGACTCTGAATATAGGGTCTAGGGGCATTACGTCTCGCAGTCCTCCTAGTCCTGAAATCTAGGATATAGGGGCATCTGTCATCCATAGTCTTGAAATACGTGTGCATACGTTCTGAATCAGTCAATTACAGTAACCGTCAATTCCAATATATGTACCAAGTTACAACTAAGGTGGGTTTTTCCCCATGCCTCCAAAAATTAAAAAAATCACACTTTAAAAATCGTCACTTTCTAAAACACTTCTCAAAATATTTCTTATTTACAAACAACTGAAGATAAACTTGGCTAACGCCCTATGTGCTGAACAATTAAGTCTTAAATCAAAACAAATAAGTAGAAATTAATTTGAGAAAAGGGTACACTCACTGATTTGGAATCTGACTGGCACTTCTTTCCTTTTGTCGAAGAAAATTATGGTTCCTACGGAAAAGTCATTTTGATATGTATTCGAGTACGGTTAGTATATTTAACTGAAATGATATTCATGATCATGGATGGGATGCATGTACATGCATGTCGTAGGTGCCTTCTAACATCCTAAGATGAATAAGAAATGAAACTGTTTCTGTTATGCATCGCGACGTCGGGTTGGGAGCATCACGACGTCCATACCAGCAGACTCAGGCAGAGAGCATTTCATGTTCTGTGTCGCGACGCTAAGAGCTGAGTGTCATGACATTTACATGACCGACCTAAGGCTATATACGACCTACGTAAGGCTAACACACTACCAGCCCGAGGTAGAGGGTATCTTCATGTTCAGTGTGACTCTCACTCGCACTAACCCGAGTCATCCAAACGATCGACCCGAGTCCTCCACACGATCGACCCGAGTCCTCCACACGATCGACCCGAGTCTTCCACACCACCGACCTGAGTCTTCCACACGACTGACCCGAGTATTCCACACCACTGACCCGAGTATTCCACACCACCGACCCGAGTCTTCCACACGACCGACCAGTGGCAGAAGGCATTCATATGTTCGGTGTCGCGACCCTGGCCCGATTTCATGGCCAGATACAAGTTCTCCATTGTTACTGCCCAAGGCAACTACAACACCCTCAACACATTCATACACACAAAATACTTCTTTCCATGCTAATATTATCATGATATTCTCCCAAAATATATGCTAACAATCATTCTTAATGCCAAATGAACAAATCCAAACTCTAAGGTATATAGGGTGCAAATTTGGGGCTTCCACATTTCAAGCTTAAAACTGAAATTAAAAGAGGGAAATAGAATAAAAAAAACTTACTTTGCATGAGAAATGAGCTTAAGATCATCATTTGTTACTTTCAAAGTTTTCTTGAGAAATAAGAAGAAAATTGGAAGAACCCTCCACAAATTGCTCTCATTTTTTGCTGAGAATGGATGGATGAATACTGTTCTATTTATAGGCAAAAGGCTGATTTTTGTAATGAATTGGGTGGCTAGGATTGTGCCACATGACCAAGATCTAGGCTATTCTCGAATTCCACTATAGTAGTTATGAAAATCATGATTTTTGACTTATTTTGATTCTAATTTGAAAAACGGTCCTACATTGAAATTGTAGTTCTCGACCATAGGGCCCAAATAACAAGGACTATCTGGATTGAATCTCAGACTAAATTTCATATCGGAACTGCGAGGAATTTATCGAATGTCTAAAAATCCAATTCACAAGCACATACACGCTTGAACATGATTTATATAACGTATTATGCCACCTATAGCATAATAGTCGTTGTAATAGTCGTCAGAATTACCGGGGTGTTACAGTTCATCTCTAAGAAATGCATACTTCAATTCTTCTGGCAAAGTCTTTAGTTCCAATTTGGGTGTTTCCTCATGTTTTTCTTCTTCTAATGTTGCTAGTTCCTCAAAATTTTCAAGTGAAGAAAAGTCATTAGAAATATCTAAATCTAATTGTGTACTTGATTCAAGAAAAATAACTGTACAAATTTCCATAGAGTCAGATAAACTCCCCTGAATATGTTCTTTCAAAATTGGTTCAATTGCTTCCATGCTTTTGCTTTCACTGTCCTCATCGTATGGTTGTTTGCACATCTTAAAAATATTAAGCTCCAACGTCATATAACTAAAGGATGGATTCATGATTCCATTCCTGTAATTAATTAAGGCATTAGTTGTTGCTAAAAATGGACGACCAAGTATTATAGGAATTGACTTATATAAATTTATCGACTTGTAATAACACATCTTTAATAATTCCTTTTGGTATCTTGACTGATCCATCAGCAAGTAAAAGAGTAGTTGAAGTTTGTTTTAACTCACCAATATTAAGTTGTTGATAAATAAAGTTTGTCAATAATTAGTCCAGATTTAAATTACTCTCTCATATAATATGAGGTACAGTATTAATTGTGCCAACCAAGATGAGATTGTCTACAGAGAATCTAGACACCCATAAATTTTAGAGTAGATTAAATATTAGTCGTCATATTAAAATTCATATATGTTTTGATATGATTAATTCCTAAAGTATATATTACAAAATTACGATTTCTTTATATTTGAAATATTAACAGTGGATCTCATAGCCCCAGCATTTTAATTTATTGTTACATTCCAATTCGAAAATTGTCTTTCACTTAAACCAATCCAACCTTTTTATTTTCACTGAAATTATTATTTTATTTTACTAAATCTATTCCATGTTGATCGACTTCAGACTTACCACATTATTTTATTACTTCGACACTCTTATACTTGTGAATAAAGAACCAGTTTATGAGTATGTCAAGTTTTTGGCGTCGTTGCCGGGGGAGTATAATTTAGTAGATAAAATAATAATTTGACATCCTTGTATTTTTTCTTTCATTTTATTTTATTTTATTGTCTTTTTTTTTTTTTTCCGCATCTCATTTTTTTCTTTGCATTTGTGTAGATCCAAGTTGTCCTGATTGATTTATATGAATTCTGAACGAAAATATCCCATGTATAGACAAACCATGTACTTGATTCTTCAAGGTTACTGGAGACAGAAAACTCAAATAAAATGGAGTTTGCACTTTGACAAAGAATTTCTTCAACCATTTTCATCTAGCGATTCTTCCATAATTTTTGTGAGAACCTGATTCGAGAAATTGAGACAGCTGAACGAGAAATTCATTTGAGATCTGAATTGACAAGAATCAGATGAAGTTTTTAGGATCTAGTCACTAGATTTATTTTTTTCTTTTGTCATTTATTTTATTTATTTTTTTCACTTGTTTATTAATTTTTCTTTTGCAAGTATTGCATTTGCATATTTAAATTTTAGCATATAGTCTATGTCTAGGTTGCATGAGACATTGGTCTCTATAATCTAGCAGTAAATTAAATAGAGAATTTTCACCACCTTTATCATTAGTCAAAATGGCTGAGAAGCGAAATGAAAACCCACCAGGCCGAGATGAAAATCCAGTTGATCAGGTAGAACATTAGTCTCAACATGGCGATCTTAAACATCCTAGGACACTTAGAGAATTCATGAACCCGCTAAGACAAGATCACCATCTTGCATTGCTTCGTTTCAATTTTAAACCAGATGTCATCATACTTTTACCCACATTCCACAGTCTAGTAACAGAAAATCGTTATCACCACTTAAAGGAATTCGAAGAGGTATGTAATACTTGCACATACCAAAATTTCAACATGAATATAATTCAACTCAAGTTTTTTCCCTTTTCTTTAAAGGATAAAGCTAAAATTTGACTGCAGAACCTTTGGTCAAAGTTTGAACGATCTAAGTGAGTGGACGGTTTTAAAATGAAAACTGAAATTCTTTATGAAAACTCAAGTTTTAGAAATCAAATCAGATCTTTTCTAAAAACTTTTCTTTCCTGATAGCTGTTCTCTTTCTAGAAACATTTGTGAAAATATTTTCTAAAAGTCTCTTATAAAGCTGTTGTTTCTGAAATCTTTATTTCTAGAAAACTTTCTCCGTAAAACTATCTTTTTTGAAAGTCTGTCTCTAAAAACTATTTCTGAAATATATGTTTCTGAAAACTGTCTCTGAAAAACCTGACGCATGGGGGCGTTACGTATCACCGTCCCCCCATACGCCTAACTAGAGCGAGGAGTTCAAATCCATGACATTGTGGCGTTACGTATCACCGTCCCCAAAGCATGCCACTATCTATCTCTGAAACTAGTGGTCTTGGGGCGTTACGTATCGTCGTCCCCCAAGCCACTGAACTAGATTTGGGGTTGCAGATCTATGCTACCCTTCAAGCTCTGAATCTAGGATCTAGGGGTATCTGTCATTCCTAGTCATGAACTAGGATATGGGGGCATTACGTATCGTCGTCCCCCCAGTCCTCTACATGTGCACATGTCGTCTCCGTCAATTCTATATTTGTGATAAGTTACATACTAATGTGGGTTTTTCCTCCATGCCTCAAAAACATAAAATCATGCTTTTGAAAACATCTCTTTCTAAAACATTTCTTAGAACATGCTTAATTACAATCTAATGAAAAACAAACTTGGCTAACATCCTAAACGCATAAAATATAAGTCTGATATTTAAAACAATCTTAATATAAAATCAACTTAAGAAAAAGTGTGTCCACTCACTGATTTGGAATTTGGATGGCATAACTTCACTGTGCCGAAAGAAGCGATAACCTTTAATGGGCAACATAGTTAGAACGAGTATCGTAGAATACACTTCGAACTATTATCGCTACAAGGGATTTTTCAACTATTTCATGGTAATTTACGTGTATATAAAATGATAAGAAGTCTTTCGGGTGGTCTCTAATATCCTGAGTCAAAACTGAATTGGTAAAAAAAATATCCTGGGAAATGGCCACGTATCACGATGCAAAGAATTACGCGTCCCGACGAGACCTGCAGAAGGCCAAGACAGAGAGTTGTTTTTGGTTCGTGTCGCGACGCGCACAACACAGAATCAAATTGGGGCTTATTTTTCCAAAACGCATCGCGACGTGAAGTGTATGGCGTCGCGACACGAGGCTAGTTTCAGGGCCTAAAATTAACCCTTCCATGTCTAACTTGCTCCAAACACACTTCCACACTAACATTTTTGCACAAACAACTCCTTATGCTACCACATTCATCCTTCATACTCCAAATACTATTATCTTAACATACTTTATATCATAATCTCAACTTAAATTCATTACTTAAGATTTCTTAATTCTTGATCATCCTTCAATAAAACCAATTTCATAGTTTATTATCTACCTCAATGCAATTACTAACATGCCAATAAAACTACCATAACATCATTTTATCAAAATCTCATAACATAGAATTTAGGTCAAGGTTTTTTACCTTCTTTCTTTTGATTTCCTTCACTCCCCAAGCTCTCAATGGTTGTCAAGCCTCTTCTTATCTTATGGAGATTTGATATTTTCCCTCTATTCTTTGCTTCTTCTTCCCTCTTCCTCTTTCTTTTTTTTTTTTCTCTTCTTCTTCTTCTCATCTTCTTCTTCTAACGTCTCTTTTTTTTTCTTTTCAAATTTTGGGAGTAGTAAATAATGTCCTTTATTTATAATAGGACTATTTGACTAATTTATAAACTTTTAAAATAGAAAATTTAGAATTCTTGAGATAGTTTGAGAGTTTTCTAGATAGGTCCACGAGTCACTATTCATCCAGATTTTTTTATCTATATTTTCAACCTATTTCTGGTTTGATTTTGGAAAAATGTTTAACGCGGAAGTTGTAGGTCTTGATCTCAGCTTTTCGACGAAATAAAAGTCATAAAATCGGAGTTTGTATGAGGAAGTTATGGCCCAAACACCATGGGCTGTCTGGAATGTAACATCGTACAATTTCATATCGAAATTTCGAGAAATATACCGATTGTCCCAAAGGTCCTTTCATGAGTGTATACGTATCTCAGCATAATTTATATTATGCGACACTCGTCCCATAGTGTAACAGTAGTTGAGATTCATGGTCGTTACAAATTCCCCCTTAAATAGGATTCATCATCGAATCATTTCTAATGCTAAACTTGGTACTACAACCTTTGGGAATTTCTTGTCTTGGTATACCCTATTCGGTTTACACTGCTGAAAGTTTAAGCCTTTGAAGTTCTCTTTAGAACTCTTCATTCTCATAAAGAAACGTAGTTCGTATAACCTACACACTATCTCTACAGAGATGTATTCCTTCATCTCTTCTTCTTCTTCTTGATGACATCCTAGCAAGATATTACTTTATTTCTTAAGGTCTGAACTCTTGTTCTGGTATTCAGGGGTTACTTCTTTCTATCTGACACTTTATGATTGTCTTTTACTCATTTCTTTCTTTCCTTTAAGGCTTAATACTTCTTTAAGACTTCTTGGATAACTATTCATTTTATATTTATCTTCACGAAAGTATATTCGACTTGTATAATCCTGAATGATCTTGTTGCATTTATGCTAATATGGGTCTATCCACGGCTGTTCTACAGGAATTGCTTATTTTCATCTCTTATTTCTCTTGCTAGGTTATTACCAACTCTTAGATAACGCTTGGCTTCTGTGATTCCTTACAGCTATCATATCCCTATTATACTTTGTACCACAGTCAATAACCATTTGTTTTCCTAGGTTTTAAATATACCTCAAGTTCCTTACTTCTTTTTATAATATCACACCCTTAATAGTCTTACTGAGGGTATCTTTACTTTCATCTTATCCATCATTTTCCCATGTTGAGGGGTGATTATGTCTCATAGCGTTACGTTTCTTCACGTTCCACTATAACTTGAAACAAAAATATAAAAATAAACTCTTTATTACTAATAGAAACAATCGTCCCAATACATTTTCAGTTCTACTTGCTCAATTTGAGCTAGGCATTTACTCTCTTAGTTTGACTTCTTAATTGTTTATTTCCTTATTGCTAACTTCTAATTACTTACGGGCTTCAACCTTTAGGATCTGCTGTCTTCATATTTATATTCGTTGCGAATATAAATCTGATTATCTTTCTTTTGCACCACATTATTCCCTTATCATTATTGTACTTAAAATTTCTTTCTTCAGTTATTCCTATAGTCTCATCTTAGTTTCTTTGGGCATCCTTATGTTGTTCCTCAATAAATCCTTTCCTTGTCATATTTTTTTTTATTGCACAGCATGGGAACTTATTAGTTGTTATTGATATCTTTCTTTTGTTACTGTCTGATATGATTTCAATCTTGTTTTGACATTTATAAAATCTGCTATTCCGTAATTCTATTAATCTTAACTATGTAAAGTTTATTCTTGTATTTGTGTACCTTCGTCATCATCTATTTAATATCCTTTCCATTATCGTTCTATTAAGACAGTCATATATCTAAGTATTTTACCTGTCTTTTATCTTCTTTATTCTATACTATGAACTTTTGCGGTCTATGTCTCTGTTTCTTTGTTCAAAAGGGCATCGTCCTTTACATGACTCTAGTCATGTCTGTCACTGATTCCTTGGAAATTCCGTTATTGCCTGACTAATACTTTCTTCTTTAATCGTCTCGTATAGACCATCTTTCTTCTAAATCTTTTACTTAGCCCCATTTTTCTCCTTCTACTCAGTTCTAGATCTGAAGATTTTTATATTTCGGCCTACTTTTCAGCGTATTCAATTGCTTCTGGAGATATCTTTAAAGTAAAAATCGAGGTCCATTTTTACTGTTGTTATTTAACGAGGGTGGGGATGGATTCTAACGTGTTACTGATGGTGGTAATCTCAGTAACTACGCATGTTATGGTTGTACTAGTTGTTTACACATCTGGCGTCGACTCTTGTATTAAGATTCTTCTACTAGATACTTCTTGAGTTTCCTGCTTCAACTTCACTATTGATTCTTTATATGCTATCTTTCTGAGAATTACCCTTTCTGGTTCCTTATTCTTTTGAGTATTTGCCTCCTTAAAGGTTCTCAATTCAATAATAATTTCGAGATTTAGTTCTGAGAGTTTCTATTATTTTTATAAGCTTGGGGACAGTCTGGTTAGGTATCCATAAGCTTACTTAGAGTTTGGGGCTACTGAAATGGAAAATTACTATTCGTTCCGTTGGAAACTTCTTCGACTATAACATGTTTTAGGATTCCTCAACTTTCATTACCAATCCTAAGGTCTCTACTTTGCGTTTTTGCATTCAAGTTATGTTATCTTTAGCACTATATGTATTGAACTCTCTTGTTACCTTCTACATCCTCCTATATATCTTCTTACCCTATCTGTTGGTTTTGGACTGAGCTGTTGAGGCTAGCACTGGTCCATTCTTCTGGGCTTCTTCCTAAAATTCTATTCTCTGCTCTTATTATAGACTACAACTATGTCATTTAACTTTGGTGTTCATAAGGGTACTTTTTTAACTCTTGAGTATCTGCAATTCCATGGGCCTGTTTTGTTATTCTTTCACAAATTTTTATCGATGTTGGTCCGATCTATGGACTCTTACTAGTTCTGTGGTTTTTCTCTTCTTGGCTTGGGTCTGGTTTTTATTTATCTCTTCTTAAAAGTCTTCTTGGTCTATCATAGGTATAATGTCATTCCGAATTCATTACTTCTGCTTTAGAATATTGATGCTATGTGAACTGGGCTTCTGTTCGGTTACCACTTCTATACTGGCACCGACTAGGACAAGCATCTTACGTTTCTACGGATGTCGACACGTCTTTTTCTGGTACTCTATGTTTTGGGAAAGTCTATTACTCATATAAAATAGGTATGAGATAGGCTTTGTCATGACAGCTTCCTTAACTGGTATTACTGAAGAATGAGAATCTAGGTAACTTGGGGTCGCATCTATGTCGGGTCTCTTGGGATAAAGTAATTAATCATCTCGGCTTACAGCCTTCATTTACTTACTTGCGAGCCTGAGTTTGGGGTCTAAAATCTTTTCATCCTCTTGGCATCTTTTATCTATTGGAACTCTCACGTCTCATTATGATTTCTTACTTCTTTTATATTCCTGTCTATTATTCATTACTCGGGGAACTTGCTACCTATAAGAGGTATTCAGGGCTATTCGATATACTTGAAGAAATTTCCTAATGAGAGGAAGAGTCTTACTAGAGAAGAAAAAATCTTACGAGAAAGGAAGGAACCGTACATAGGTTTTTTTTCTTACTCAGGCTTATTCTATTCTCTTTAATATTAAGGGGGTGTATTGAATTAGGATTTTAAAAGACTATTTTAAGTTAAATAAGTCTTGTGGTATTCAATTAAGACTTTTAAATAATCTAAAAAGTTTTGTGGTATTCCATTAAGACTTTTAGGACTTTTTAAATAGGGTGTCCAAATCCAGTGGTATTCAATCAGGACTTTAAATAAATAATAAAAAGTCTTATGGTATTGAAAAACTTGTTGATTTTGAAAGATTTTTTTTATATGTGGGATTGTGTGAGACTTTTTAGTAGAAAATATAAATATCAAATCCTATAAAAAATCTCACCCTAACCCATCAGACTTTTGACAGGAGATTTTTTTGAGGCTAGAGAAGAGAAGAAAAACAGACTTGTGAACTCTTCGTGAACAAGGTACTTCTGTGTTCCAATTTTTTATTATGTGTGGATCGATTTTTATTTGTGAATGAAAAATAGATAGATTGATGATCTATGTTTATTCCTGAAATATTTGGTTGTTGTGTCTTTTTCGCTATTGTTGTGTCCTTTATTGAATCTCAAAGTAATCTCAATGTGAAAAAAGCTGTTGTTTCTGTAAAGTACTTGCTCTCTTAACCCACCACAATCTACAAAATAGCTTTAAAAGTAGTATAACATGAGTCAAAATATATTCACATATATAAACAGAAGATGGAATATATATAGTATATTTATATTGGAACGATTACTCTCTCACAGTATAAAAAATGGAGGTTTTTTTTAAAAAAAAAAAATTATATCTACTTCTTTTCTAAGGGTTTCTACAAATTCTCTTTCTATCTCTACAGATTTAGGATTTTTTTTTAATCAACTTTTCAAATTCTAAAATTCATATTAATGTTACTATTTTCAAAAAGGTGTTGCTAAATTAATACTATTTATAGCAATTTCTTAGTTCTGTCGTAAATTAATTAATAAAATTTTGTTGACTATTAGTAGTAGAATATGTTTATGTTGATTTTCTAATAAGTGATCTATGTTACAAGTTATTAGATTGCTTTAGTCGATTGGGAAATAATTCAATTGCGCTTTATCTTATATATTGAAAAGAGAGAATGAAACTTTTTTCTTCCTAGTTTTGAGTTTTATATTTATATGAATATTTATTATATTTCGTTGAATATTTATATTTTCTAGAAGGTGATATGTCCGTGCGTTATCTCTCTCTCTTTTTTAAAATAATAATAATAATAATAACCTCATGTAGAACATCAGAGCATAAGCAAGTTTATTAATAAAAATAGAATGTTCAGTGCAGCAAAATAGAATGGTTTATTTTTATCAATTTATCAAAAAAAATTTAACTTATCAATTTATTTTTAGTTTTGATATTCCACTTCCTGTATAATGTGTTGGGATGAATTTTATCATCAAATTTTGTTTGCTTTATCAATCTTGATTATATGTTCCTATACCTTTTGAGCTAAATGCATCGTTTGAAAAAAATATATATATTGTTTGTTAACATCAATTAATTTTCTTAATTTATTATCTTGCAGCCTCATATATTTTTTATATATGTATAATGTCACAATCGCACATGTACGAAGGTAGCGACATAGAGGAAGAAGAAATTAATGACGAAGATATGGATGATGAAGAATTTTATGAAGCAATTTACTGTTCAATGATGGTAATTTATTCAATAATGCATGTGTTAAATCAGTTTTTGTTTATGATGCGTGGTGAACATATTGAAAGTCCATTAACTCGACGGCGAATTACTACCATTGGATATGAATATATACATCAAGCATTAAACGATGATCCTGTAATCTTTCGACAAGTATATAGAATGTATCTAGATGTATTTCGAAAGTTATGTATTATTCTTAGAGAAAAAACACTTTTGGAGGATACAAGATTTATTTATATTGAAGAAATGCTTGCAGCATTCTTGCAAATCGTTGGCCAAAATACTCGATATTGTGTAATTCGTAATACATTTGGTCGATCACAATTCGCTGCTAGTGAAAATTTCCATAAGATTTTGAAGACCTTGAATTCGATAGCATCTGATTTGATGGCTAAACCAAGACCCGTTGTGCCTGCTAAAATAAGAGAAAGCACAAGGTTTTACCCTTATTTCAAGGTATGAATGTGATGATCACGTAATTATATTAATATTTATTTTTAATCATATGGTTATCTTTACATATAAATTATTGTAGGATTGCATCGGAGCTATTGATGGTACACATATTCCGGCGATAGTGAGGGGACGCAATGTCAGCATTTATCGTAATCGTCATGGAAAGATATCACAAAATGTATTAGCGTCTTGTAACTTTGATTTGGAATTCATATACGTTATTAGCGGGTGGGAGGGTTCAGCTCATGATTCAAAGTTGCTAAGTGATGCCTTATCAAGGAGGAACGGACTTAAAGTTCCCGAAGGTAAGTACTTATTTTTTAAATAAAAAAAACACACACAGAAACACACATATATATAATACATTTCATACTAATTTTATATGTATTGTATGTATAATTAGGTAAATATTTCCTAGTGGAGTTTGGATTTCCAAATCGACGCCAATTTTTAGCTCAATTTCGAGGTGTGCAATATCATCTCCAAGATTTTGCAGGTCAAGGTAATGACCCTCACAATGAAAATGAATTGTTCAATCTTCGCCATGCTTCTTTGAGGAATGTGATTGAGAGGATATTTGGCATTTTTAAATTGCGGTTTACAATTTTTAAGTCAGCGCCTCCATTTCTATTTAAGACACAAGCAGAGCTTGTGTTGGCATGTGTAGCACTACATAACTTTCTTCGCAAGGAGTGTCGTTCTGATGAATTTCCAATTGAACCAATAGACGACTCTTCATTTTTAGTATTATCGGTTAATGAAGAAGATAATTTTGAACCTATTGTGCAAACCCAAGAGTAGCAACGAGAAGATGCTAATGCATGGAGAGCTAGCATGGCTTTAGATATGTGGAGAAATGCTACTTATGAGTTATGAGGACATGAAGCTACATCAAATTGGCTATTAAAAGACCATCAAATTGGCTTTTAAAATTATAATTTCTTTGTTATATTTTTCATTAATTTATGATTTTGAATATTCATTTTTATTTATGGTTCTATTTCATATAATTCTATTTTCTGTTATTGTTGATGCAAATTTCCACATCTTGAACCAATTGACTTTCATTATTTTTATTATTATTATTTATAGTTCCATTCCATATAATATCTATTTAATAAAAAAGAAAAAAAAATCTATATGTAGTCCTTTCAAATCTTACAAATTCTTATGATATAAATCTTTTAAAATCTTATAAGTAAAAAATCTCTATTAAAAAAAATCTTATAAAATCTTATAAGTCATTACATTCTTTAAATGTCTTTTAAAATCTACTAGACTTATTTATTAATAAATAGTCATTTAAAATCTCAATTGAATACACCCCCTATATTAAATGTCATGTTCTTCCTTATTCATCTGTTTCTATATCTTTACCTCTAATTGCTTCTGATTGCTTAAGCATCTGTATTTTATCCTTAACCTTTCTTTCTAGCTTTTCTATCTCTTTTTACTTCCTTGGGTAGGTATCCTTAGAATTTTGCTATCTTATTCTGTCTCTTTACTTTTCTTTGTCTCTGGCTGCTTAAACATCTATACATCATTCCTTACTTCTTATAGCTTTCTTTTCCCACTCCATTGGGTAACTATTCTTAGAAATTTACTATATGTTCTCCCAACTTGTCTTGGACTTCGGCTTAATAAGCCAGGATTACTACAAGAGAATCCTTAACCAGAACAAGAATTTTGAATATTTTTACTAAGAAAAGAATTCAGATAATTTAGGGATTCTTACTGACTTGTCTATGGGGATTGAAGACATACTCAAGGATCGGATACTAGAGAGGTAGTGCCTCACATACTATTACCCCGGGCATACTACGTATACAAGACCCAAACACTCTGCCCACTACAGTCACGGACTCCCTAGACCATGCTCTGATACTATCTTTGTAACATCCCTAATCCGGGAGATGCTATCGGCATGTAATAGGTAGTACTATTGACCGGCGTAAACACACACGTATAACGCAAGCGCACGTATCGTTCAAGTAGTATAAGAATATCGATCCCACGAGGACTTAATATCTAAACTATTAATTTTATGAGGTCAAATGATTACTAATATCTAACAAGTTGATTGATTGATTTGAAATGGTGACGATTCTAAATTTAAAAGCAAGTAAATAAAATAGTCGAAAATTGGTTTTAAGAAAATTCAATATTAAAAACTATCTAGGGTTGTGATTTCTTCCAATATCATTTTAAAGATGAAGTGGTTATCTTAAAGTTGGGTAATATATTGATTTATTAACCTGGAACACTAAATTATGTGTAAGCCTCTGTCGATGGTCAGACACAAATACCCAGTTTAACCCAATTGAACCATATGTCTATGTCAACCAAATTATATGGATTCATTAAGTTTAAGTTCCAATTATGGCTACCCCCGCCCGACAGGTATATTCCTATCCTGTAAGGAAATCTATTAAAGGGTTATCTATCCTCAAGGAAGATCGTGGGCTATTGAGTCTAAGGCTGAAACCTAAAATCCCTATGTCTAGTTCATTTTAGATTTACCAGATCAATTTTATTAATGGCCAATTAATGAAAAAGCATTAAGTTTAAGACTCAATAAATAAATCTTTATATTACCCAAGCTATAATTTAACCCTTATAAAACGGTGATATTGGATTTCATCACAACCCCAGATAACTAATTTAGTTACAACACATAACTAGGGCTAGTAAAAACTTGAAAATAAAAGACATAAAGTAAAAATGCGGTAAAGTAAATACTGAAAAGTAAATTACAATAAAATAAAATGCTAAGGTAAAAGGAATTACTTTTACTACTACTAATTTAGATATCTCCCATAAAATAATATATAAACTTGTGATTCTTTTTCCAACCAGCCATATAGGCGGAACCAAAATTAAATTACCAACCGACCAATCTGGCGGTATCCTTTATTAGTCAGGTTTAAATCAGATTAAAATGAATTACCAACCGACCAATCTGGCGGTATCCTTTTTAAGTCAATATTTTAAATAGTGAATATATTATTTTTAAGGGAGATTAATCTAAATAGTAACAGTAAAAGAATTACCTTTCACCCTAACTGGGGGAGTTACCTCCTCATGGTAAATAATAAAAACTGTAAAAAGTAAAAAGTAAAAAGTAAAAATTAAATTACTATATTAACAAAATGTAATTAAAATTAATTACAAAACTAAAAACTAAAAAACTAAAAATTAAAAGAATGTAGAGAGAGAAACTCTCTCTTTAGAAAGATTATAAGAGAGAGAGTGGTGCCCTGAATTCTGAAATCTCGAGCTCTATTTATAGGCTTCGGTAGGATCCAGCGTCGCGACGCCAGGTCCTCAGCGTCGCGACGCCGGATTTGTCGACGTGGCACGCTCTGGTTCGCTGGTTTGAAGATTCTGGATAAGATGATAAGGTGACACGTGGCAGAGTGGTTGGGCTTCAATTATTGTGACACGTGGCAGCTTCTGATTGGTCGCTGAGATTCTTATCCGCCACGTGTCAGATAAGGATAGGATACTCAATTATTGATGCTGACGTGGCGGTGACGTGGCGACACGTGGGAAAGAGACTGTCGGCACCTTAGAATTGCGACACGTGTCGACACGTGTCACGCTGTGATTGGTTGATGCTGACGTGGCAAGTTGACTTGGTTGACCTTGTGACGTGGCGGATGACGTGGCGTGACCCATGGCGAAGTTGACTTTTTTGACCGATGACATGGCTGATGACGAGGCGACACGTGTCAACTCTGAGTGTCGGCAGCATATGATGATGACACGTGGCACGGAGCACGTTAGCAGGTCGGCTGTGATGGTGACACGTGTCACGGCGCATTTTAGCAAAGTCAAACTTTTCTCAGATTCTGATTTTTGGACCCGGCGCACGTTAGCACTGTTCGACGTATTTTAGACGTCGCGACGCAGAAGTCTGGGCGTCGCGACGCGAAAAAGACCAAAATATCCCTGTTGACGCATTTTTGTCCGTTTTTGCCCCAAATTGCCTCCAATGCTTTCCAAACTTTATTTATCTACAAAATAACACAAAATACATCAAAACGTTCACAAAACTCAAGAAACTATACAAAATATTAGGTTAAATGAGTGGGAAATAGTGATATAAATACCACTCATCAACTATCTGTTGGAGTTTTTAGGTCCATAGGATCGAATAACAAACATGAAACACGTGCGAATACAAATCGAAAAAGTCACGGAATGCTTACATCGAGCGGTTGAGCGACGCGGAGGCAACAAAAATTATGTTTTCTGCCTCTTCACTGGTTCGGCAGTGGGCTGCAATTCCTCACTATTTGGCCTTCGTTTTGGTCATTCGTCAAGCTCTAAGCTTCGTCGAACGGTTCCCGGCTCATGGGTTGACTTCTCTATCACCTTCGCATTGATCCTGGAGTGTGCTAGCACTCTCGATTTTGCCACAAAATCACACTTGCTTCCCTACCATTTTCGGTTTTTGCCCAGCAAACCAGAACCAGAAATGGCGTGAAAGATGAAGAGAAATGGCTTCCACACTATACCAAAATTTTGGCTTTTGAAAAGTCAAACAATCAAAGCCGTTAATGCCCACAACAACCACATCAATCAATCAATCCAATCAATTGTCACATCACTCAAAGTGACATGATTTGACGCTTGATGTGACGCTAGATACGACCAGTGATTTGACGCTTGATTTGACTTGCGTGCCGCACTCGAATTCGAAATGCGAATGCGCTCGCAAATAATCCCAGGCTCGGGTTCGCTAATTCTAAATTAACAAATTTTCCGTTGCGATGCAATTAAATGATTACGCCTAGTGAAGTCATTATTCACGTCGCTAACGAATTAATTCTAAATTAATCCGTTCGCCCGAATTAAAATCTTATTTTAATTCTGCGTCGAAATCCAATTTTGTTTAATATATCGAATATATTAATTTACCGATTAATTCCAAATTAATCGTTATCTCTCTTTAATTGATATTTTATCCTAGATAAAATATCTCCGCAATTAATCCCAGATTAATTTTCTCTCTCATCTTATTAATCCCAGATTAATTTAGAGTACGAGTCATACGTCATCGGTGAATCTTTGGGAAGCGACCCATGAGATCCCCGGATATGTTGACAGTAAATTCGGTCGTCGGACTATCCGAACAAATAAGTACCCCGTACTACGTTTATACCAAATTACAAGACAAGGTTGGCCTCTAGCAAAGCGCCATGCCTTCCCAATTCTCCGGAAATATCCTGACAGGAGTAAAGGATCTTTATCAGGCGTAGTATACGTAGTATTGCGTATTTCTGTCCAGTATCGGATGATCACATGCGAGGCATGGGGCTGGTACAATGTCTGCCCCGTACGAAGCATATATCGAATAACGAGCAACTAGTCTCTTTAATATCGGATAATCATGACCAAGTCATATTATCCCGACGGTTGCAACCTTATTTAGAGAACCAGTTTTGTATCCATGCGCGATCATCAACTCCATATGACTGGAGTGACACTTCCGTCTTGACATCACACCCAACACACTACGATTCTCATATAACCAGTACTGGCATACACCGAACCTATTAAAGCCCTGGACTACCTCAACCAAAGTATATTGATTGTCGCAAGTATTAGCGGTGTAAGTCTCAGTTTAAGACCAAATACACCTACCCTGGTTTCGGATTTCCATAGACACATAGTCATACTACCAATGGAATTCCGATGGGGTCTTATCCAGAGCGAAGCTGTTTCCCGTACCATCGGTAAAACACGACCTCCTATTACACTTGCATGAGTATCTTATACCCAAATTTATGAAAACTATGTCATTGTGCCCTCACAACGCGCACAAGTGTAATACTAGTCTTTTACGCATTCATCGATGTCCAATCTCGATAATGCTCTGACTAGGGATATTTAATGATTTATCCTTCGTGGATTGATACTGTCTCATATCATTCTCAATCCAGGAACAAATCACAAGGACCTCCTATCATTTATATATCTAGGTGATCTAATCACAAATGATAAGAGTGCAATCTCCTTTGTCACATAGTTAATTTGTACAACAACACCATGATCTGTACAAATAGTGACGCTATGGGTCATAATTGTCCAAAAATCTCCCACTTGGCCTATAGCCAGTCACTCGAGTGTCTTACTCTCGAACTATGTACGTTTGGCTCAAGTTGCTGAGAAAATGCTTTCGTCAGCGGATTTGCATGAATATCGTCTGATGCGATTTATACGATCATCACATCGCCACGATATGTGATCCGAATGAATCAGATGAATAGTCGAAGTATGTATCTGGATCGTTGATGAGACCATTAATTCTTTAGCCTATGCTCTAGCCTAGCTCAGCTGCTAACAGAACTATTCCTAATCCAATTAGGATTTATTATCGACCCAGAAGGCTTCTATTGCCGATTCAGCTGCAGCAATAACCCGCATTTGTTGTTTATATGGTAACAGTATCTTGCTTGGAAGATTTCTAGCTCACTGTTCCGTTATTCAAAATGTATAGTATCGTTTGCGACTTGTAGTCATTTTATCGGTTTAGGAAACTTGCAGTAGTGATCCCAGTCACTCCAAGTTCTCCATCTCCATAGATTAAGACAACATCCTTAGTTCTCTAAGACACTAAGTATGTTCTTAACTTCAATCCCGTAACTATCACTCGGATTGGCCTGTTTGTGAATCCATATGCTCAAAGCGTATGAGACACCAGGTCGCTTACATTTTTCTTTGTACGAGTTCTCGGAGAGTTTTCTCGAAAGCCAAGCTTTCACCGATTGTTTATACGAGAATATCATTTCCAAGAAATGACATATTATCATTATTTTATAGGACATTTATTGTCAGTGCGCTCCCACTAACCCTCTTATATACACAAGAATAATTTTCGTTTTGAATTAAATCATAAACTATTATGATTACATCAAAACGATAATTCCAAGAACCTATGCTTGCTTCAATCCAAACATGGATCGAATAACCCGCAAACCTTGTTTGCTAGTTTTGGTACGACAAAATCGACAGGATGCTGTAAACATCCTCCAAAAGGTTTCTTTTTCAGGAAAGCGATTTTCCCGTAAAGCTAACATATTTCATAAATGAAACATGCAGCATTAGCAAGCATTATCCAAATGGATTTACCGTGGCAACAGGTAAAAGGTTGAATCATAATCAACACAATGTTGATAACGATACCTTTCCGTTAAAAGCCTAGCATTATACGTTTGTATGTTGCCATCCATGTATGTCTTCATTGAAGACTTATATAGTACCAATAGGCACAATGCCTTATGGTACATCAACTAGTATCCAAACTTGTTGATTTACATGGAATCTATTTCGGACTCATGACACTTTGTCATAATAGGGAGTCGATACCTTGTATCACTTCCTCGTACGTAGTCAGTTGGTATACCTCAATAAGATAGACATCTTTATGAGGTGAGATCGGAAACCCATACCCCAGGTTGTTTTCTGACTCTCTCCGACATACGCGGTTCTTGTGTATTTGAAGATTAATGATATAGTTTCATCCTTGATAAACTATTTGTGTTCCATTAAGATTCGGTGCCTTGAACAGTATTACTCTGATTTTCATCGAGTTTTACTATCCTCCCACTTACCACTGCATATCGGTATTCCTCTTAGGAAAACCACATGGTGAGCAACAATCTAATTGTTCTCTTGTGAGTTGTATAAGTATAATACTTTGGTATCCCTAGGATAACCTACAATTGGCACTTATCCAATTTGGGTTCTAGTTTGGTATCATCCAAACATATGCCTAGCATACCCAAATTATCGGGAATGTGAAACCCAGTTTCTTTCTCGTTCATATCTAATATGATATCTTTCAAACAGATTTTTAATGGAACCTTATTCTAAATAAGTTCTTGCACTGTTTAAAGCTTATCCGTAGAAGGAAATGGTAGCTCAGAGCGACTCATGATTAACCTTATCATGTCTAACATAATTCGGTTACTCGGTTCGGACACACCGTCAAACTGACGTGTTCCGGGAGGAGTCCTCTATTGAAAGAATACTTTACTCTTTCAAGTATTTAAGAAACTTATTGCTTAAGTATTTTCCATTACGGTCTTACCGTGACAGTTTAATACTTTAGCCGATCTGTTTGTCTATTTCGTGTCGAAACTCTAAAAGTTTCCGATTTATGTTCTTCAAAAGAAACACATAACCATTACGCGATGCCACATCCGTAAAGGTCACGAAATATTCATATCCACATCTAGCCTAGCTAGACATGGGCCCACTTGCTTCACTATGAACTAGGGCTAACAGATCAGTGGCTTTTACACTTTTACCAAGTAAATGTGTTTTAGGCACTTTGCCCAACAAACTAGATTCGTAGACTTTATTTGAATGGAATCAAATTAGTCCTAGTACCCACTCTCCGAAAGAGTGGATATATGAGTCTTGTTTATTTGTGTCCCAGACAACAATGCCACAATTAGTTTCTTCTGATAAAATCAGTTTGAGCTATTTGTTTGTCATATTTATGTATTTGAGATTTATTTATATTCAAAAATATAAATTATGTCATTCACATCTAATGTGTTTATCTCAATATCATCTTTATATAATAAAACACTTTAGTGTTCTAGAATATAAAGGTTCACCCGCAGCGGGTTAAACACTGATATAAAAATAATGTATCTAGTCAAACTAGTTACATCATAACAGTTTCCTATTTTAGGTACACACCCGAGGGTAGTTCCTAAATTTAGGTATCTACGGTTAAAATAGCGACTTTCGTCCTGTTTCCAATTCGCAGATAAATCTCTATTGAAGTAAGTATCCTGTTCAAAATAGATTCTGAACATCAATATATATTTATATCACACTAAGTATCTAAAATCCAATTTTATTACTAGTAGTGAATATATTTATGACAAACATATTTGAAGTCGAGCCTTGCTCGTCTTCAATTCCTTCATGTCTGCTTTGTCCAAATGACAGTCACGCTTCCGCGATCCCGTTTGCCACATTTAGGCAGACATTTTGGGATATGTCCTTTATCTTCCTAGAAGATTATAATGATTTTGCATTTGCCCTTTTCAACACTCCAGAAGCCTTTGGCCAAGCCTTGGCCTTCTAGAATATCGAAGTAAGGTGCGCCTTGCACTACTTGCCTAATTGCAAACCTTGACTTTGTCTCATTGAGAATAGTCATTAACTCTCCAAGAGTTTACTATTGCAATATTAGTACTTCTAAAATCTAAGTATATATTTATGAAGATCCTTCAATTTCTTTATCATACTTTAAGGATCTAATCCTTAGTTCTGATTCAGAAATTAAGGAGTCTACTGCGACAAGCTTAATGGATTAAGCACTTAAGTTATCATTACATGATCTTCCAAATATCATGCTCTACTATTTGCTTAACTTCGGGCTTTAGGCTTAATATATTATTTTATCAAATAAAATAACTTATTATTAGTTTCCAGGACCATCCTGAAACTTTATTCCCAATTTGAAAATTAAACCATTTAAACACATTTTCCCTAGGATTATGTATTAAACGTCAATCTTTCAATTTATATCTTGATTCTAATAGTCCAACTATTTAATCAACGATTTAGGTACTATTTATTATAATGATTACAATAGTCCAACTATTTAATCAATTATAAATTAATAGATTAAAATCAATTATATTGATTACTATAATCCAATTATAAAATCAACTACAAATGAATAGTTTGAATATAGTCCAACTATTTAATCAAAACAACATTTAAATATTAGTCCAACTAACATTTAATTTATTTGACGAATTGATATTTGAATGAGCGTGTATAACGAGTAATTGAACGAATATTGCGAATTCAATTCTTGCCTCCCACTATTTTTCGGCGAGCCTCTAACCATATGTCGAGTACTCGGGAAACCACGTTTCCTAGTGGGCTAGGATCCCGTTAAATATCACACAATCTTGACTTTGGCCAACAAATTGTATGATAATTAACTAGGTAGATCTCTAAGATCGATTGGATCCAATCCAATTCCTAGATCCGGTAGGGGGACATCCAAGTCCGAAACATATATCTTATATATGCCAATACATCCAATGTATTGCCTAACCTTTTTCCTCTGAATCAACTAAGCCTTGGCTTTGGCACAACAAACTTAGTGATCCCAGTTAAGCGCGACCCATTGACCATGGAAAACTTCGTAATCAATGTCGATAGACAAGAAGTGGTCTTGACTTTGGCCAACAAACCACAACTTGGACAAGACACTGACATGTAACAAAGCCTTCGTGATTCAAACACATCCTCGACAGACAAAGGCCTTGACTTTGGCCAACAAGCCAATGCCAGTCTCGGATCTTGAGTGAGAATCACTCAATGGAAGGAAAGACGCTTAATATTTTGCGAGGGTTTTTCGAGTGCAAATTGGCAACCAATTTATTATCTTTATTAAGGTCTCATCATCATACACCCTTAAACATGCATTCTAAACACATAATAAAGCGCATATGAAAAATAATAATGATATGCGGATGGATACTTTACACATTGATCCTAGATCAAATCTCTCTCTTTCTCTCTCCCGCTAGCACATGTATTACTTCTACCCGTTACACTACACTTCTAAAGAAACCTCATTTACATTGAGGGGAATAGGTGAGAAGAGAATACAAAGAATAAGGAGGTAATAAGGCTGGACTCGCAGGTCCAATTAATAAATCAAATTTATTACAACAATTTCTAAAATTGTCCCACCCATCTAATATCCATCTGATATACATTATTCATGCATCGCAACCATGTATTCACACAAGCATGTTATCAATCAATCTAATCCAATTAATTAATCTGATAATTAGTGATCATCCAATGTTCAAACAACGATTTGATTTTGCTCGAGTCAAACTCGTTTTGCGAATAAGTACTTAAAGTATGAATTCTCGAATTAAATTAAACTACATCATTAAATCCAATTTAATATGCATTCAATTCTAATTCACTTTTTAATTCCAAATTAAGTATCACACTTTATTAATAAACCTTTTACGACTTAAATTCTAAATTTAATCGTTACGGGTCTCAAAGCCCGATTAACGTCCAATGTCAATTTAAATAAAGTCCAATGGGATTTTAATTAATTTCTTAAGGCGTGGACTTTTGGTCAACTCATGTCAAACCGAATAACCAAAATCCAATCTGGGATTTACCCCATAAGCCTATAAATCAATTTAGGCCCATTAGGCCCAATTAAACTTTAAAGGTCTATTTGTCGTATTTGGGCTTTATGGAGGCGGTTTTGGGCCCAATTGGATCCAATCTAATTTGCCTAAACCCAACTTAGTACAACTAAGCCCAATAAGCCCAATAACAACATTTCAAGCCCAATTTCCAAAATTAGCCCAATTAACTAAATTACTAAAATCCAATTTTATAATTTAATTAATCAAAGTGCATTAACATAATTAATCACCCAAATCAATATTTCCAAAACACAAATTAGGCTAATTAATCATGCTCATCTATATCAATTAGTGTCCAACACAAATTAACAAAAAATCAAACCCAATCATGCTTCTAATGCTCTCGGCAATTTGGGGATTTTACGTCCGATTCGAATTCAATCCAATTAATTCCACAATCGACATTAAATCATCATCCTGAATGATTTCCAACACATCCAATTGTCAAAAATCAAGATTCCAAGACATTTTAGGGCATCACATTGATCCAAACATAATTTCAACAAATTGATCCAATCAATCCTTAATTCAAACACATTTACGCATATTAATCCATCCAATTAATTAATCATGCTCAAAATCAAGTTTGCCCAATTTTAAGCCATATTCGTATTTCATGCTTTTACTCGCTCTGATACCATTGTTGGAGTTTCTAAATCCATAGGATCGAATAACAAACATGAAACAAGTGCGAATACAAATCAAAAAAGTCACGGAATACTTACATCGAGCGGTTGAGCGACGCGGAGGCAACAAAAATTTTGTTTTTTGACTCTTCACTGGTTCGGCAGTGGGCTGCAATTCCTCACTGTTTTGGCCTTCGTTTTGGTCCTTCGTCAAGCTCCAAGCTTCGTCGAATGGTTCCCGGCTCATGGGTGGACTTCCCTATCACCTTCGCATTGATCTCGGAGTGTGCTAGCACTCTCTATTTTGCCACAAAATCACACTTGCTTCCCTACCATTTTTGGTTTTTGCCCAGCAAACCAGAACCAGAAATGGCGTGAAAGATGAAGAGAAATGGTGGAAAGAGAGAGATGAAATGTGTTTTTTAATTTTGGTATTTTATTTCTCAAACATATACCAAAATTTTGGCTTTTGAAAAGTCAAACAATCAAAGCCATTAATGCCCACAACAACCACATCAATCAATCAATCCAATCAATTGTCACATCACTCAAAGTGACATGATTTGACGCTTGATGTGACGCTAGATGCGACTAGTGATTTGACGCTTGATTTGACTTACGTGCCACACTCGAATTCGAAATGCGAATGCGCTCGCAAATAATTCCGAGCTCGGGTTCGCTAATTCTAAATTAATGAATTTTCCGTTGCGACGCAATTAAATGATTACGCCTAGCGAAGTCACTATTCACGTCGCTAACAAATTAATTCTAAATTAATTCGTTCGCCCGAATTAAAATCTAATTTTAATTCCGCGTCGAAATCCAATTTCGTTTAATATATCGAATATATTAATTTACCGATTAATTCCAAATTAATCGTTATCTCTCTTTAATTGATATTTTATCAAAGATAGAATATCTCCGCAATTAATCCCAGATTAATTTTCTCTCTCATCTTATTAATCCCAGATTAATTTAGAGTACAAGTCATAGGTCATCGGTGAATCTTTGGGAAGCGACCCATGAGATCTCCGGATATGTTGGCAGTAAATTTGGTCGTCGGACTATCCGAACACGTAAGTACCTCGTACTACGTTTATACCGAATTACAAGACAAGGTTGGCCTCTAGCAAAGCGCCATGCCTTCCCAATTCTCCGAAAATATCCTTACAGGAGTAAAGGATCTGTATCAGGCGTAGTATATGTAGTATTGCGTATTTCTGTCCAATATCGGATGATCACATGTGAGGCCTGGGGCTGGTACAGTGTCTGCCCCGTACGAAGCATATATCGGATAACGAGCAACTAGTCTCTATAATATCGGATAATCATGACCAAGTCATATTATCCCGACGGTTGCAACCTTATTTAGAGAACCAGTTTTGTATCCATGCGCGATCATCAACTCCATATGACTGGAGTGACACTTCTGTCTTGACATCACACCCAACACATTACGATTCTCAATATACCCAGTATTGGCGTACACCGAACCTGTTAAAGCTCTGGACGACCTCAACCAAAGTATATTGATTGTCGCAAGTATTAGCGGTGCAAGTCTCAGTTTAAGACCAAATACACCTACCCTGATTTCGGATTTCCATAGACACATAGTCATACTACCAATGAAATTCCGAGGGGGTCTTATCCAAAGCGAAGCTGTTTCCCGTATCATCGGTAAAACACGACCTCCTATTACACTTGCATGAGTATCCTATACCAAAATATATGAGAACTATACCGTTGTGCCCTCACAACGCGCACAAGTGTAATACTAGTCTTTTACGCATTCATCGATGTCCAATCTCGATAATGCTCTGACTAGGGATATTTAATGATTTATCCTTCGTGGATTGATACTGTCTCATATCATTCTCAATCCAGGAACAAATCACATGGACCTCCTATCATTTATATATCTAGGTGATCTAATCACAAATGATAAGAGTGCAATCTCCTTTGTCACATAGTTAATTTGTACAACAACACCGTGATCTGTATAAATAGTGACGCTATGGGTCATAATTGTCCAACATTATCCCCTTGAGCCTCTGACTTACTAACAATATTAAGCTCATCTCATGTATAAATTCATGCACGAGACCGATGCCCAACTCAAGCTCATTAAAACATAAAGCTTTTAAAACTAAATACTCAAATTCACTATATATGATAACTTTAGTATTGAACACTTATAACTCTTTACATGCATATTCTTTACTAAAAAAACTATATGCTATATAACATTATTTGACACTGTATGAACTGAACTCTGACCCGACTTGGTGGACCAAACCCTCTAGTGACTGCTATCAATATCCATCCACTTCAGCTCATCCTTCATGAACCTCCAAAACAAAACACTGGGACTGGGGGGGTTAGATCGTTTGAACGATCTAAGTGAGTGGACGGTTTTAAAATGAAAAATGAAATACTTTATAAAAACTCATGTTTTAAAAATCAAATCGGATCTTTTCTGAAAACTTTTATTTCCTAATAACCGTTCTCTTTCTAAAAAACTTTGTGAAAATATTTTCTTAAAGTCTCTTTTAAAGATTTTGTTTCTGAAAACTTTATTTCTAGAAAACTTTCTCTGTAAAACTATCTTTTCTGAAAGTATGTCTCTAAAAATTATTTCTGAAATATCTGTTTCTGAAAACTGTCTTTGAAAAACCTGACGAATGTGGGCGTTATGTATCGCCATCCCCCCATATGCCTAACTAGAACCAGAAGTGGTTGGGGCATTATGTATCACCGTCCCCCAAAGCATGCCACTATCTGTCCCTAAAACTAGTGGTCTTGGGGCGTTACGTATAGGACTGGGCATCAGATCGGATCAGATCTGGCTCTCGAGTCCAATCAAATCGTGTTTGGTTCGTTTGTCGAATTTCGGATCGAATCAGATAAGTTTGATAATTATCGGATAGAATCAGATTTTATCCGATTTGATAACAAATCTGAATCCGATAGAGAATCCGATTTGATAATAGATCTGAATCTGATAGAGAATCCGTTTTGATAATAAATCCGATAATATATTCGATTTGATAACAAATCCGATTAGATAACGGATCCAATTTGAAAAATTGACCCGAAAATTTATAAATTCATAACAATTTTATCGAATCGGATCGGATAACTTAAAATTCAAATCAATTTTATCAAATCGGATCCATTATCGAATCAGATCCGTTATCAAATCAAATCCACTATCAGATTCATTATCAAATCGGATGCTCTATCGGATTCGGATCTGTTATTAAATCGAATTTATCTGATTCATTAAGATATCAAATCGGATCGAATAAATCTGATTCGATTTGATAGTTATCGGATCAAATTCGATCCAATCCGATAAAGACACAAAATCCGATCGAACCAAACAAATCAACTCTTATCTAATCGGATCGGATTCGATCCGATCCGATCTGAATCCGATAATGCCCACCCCTAGTTACGTATCTTCGTCCCCCAAGCCACTAAACTAGAACTGGGGGTGCGGATCTATGCTACCCTTCAAGCTCTGAATCTAGGATCTATGGGCATCTATCATCCCTAGTCCTGAACTAGGATCTGGGGGCGTTACGTATCGTCGTCCCCCCAGTCCTCTACATGTGCACATGTCATCTCCGTCAATTCCATATTTGTGATATGTTACATACCGAGGTGGGTTTTTCCCCATGCCTCGAAAATATAAAACCATGCTTTTGAAAATATCTCTTTCAAAAACATTTCTCAGAACATGCTTAATTACAAAATAATATAAAACAAACACGGCTAACGCCCTAAACGCAGAATATGTCAGTCTGATATTTAAAACAATCTTAATGTAAAATCAACTTAAGAAAAAGTTTGTCCACTCACTGATTTGGAATTTGGCTGGCGTAACTTCACTGCGCCGAAAGAATTTGTGGTTTTTGCGATAATCTATAATGGGCAACTTAGTTAGAATACATATCGTAAAATACAATTCAAAACTATTATCGCTACAATGGATTTTTCAACTATTTCATGGTAATTTACGTGTATATAAAATGGTAAGAAGTCCTTCGGGTGGTCTCTAATATCCTTAGCCGAAACTGAATTGGAAAAAGAATATCCTGGGAAATGGCCACACGTCGCGACACAAAGACTTACGCGTCGTGACGCAACCTGGAGAAGGCCGAGACATAGAGCTGTTTTTGGTTCGCGTCACGATGCGAGTCCACGCGTGTCGCAAGACGCACAACACATAATCGAAATGGGGCTTATTATTCCAAAACGCATCGTGACGCGAGGTGTATAGCGTCGGGACGCGAGGCCAATTTCAGGACCTAAAATTAATCCTTCCATGTCTAACTTGCTCTAAACACACTTCCTATACTTACACACTAACACTTTTGCACAAACAACTCCTTAAACTTCCACATTCATCCTTCATACTCCAAATACCATTATCTTAACATCATTTATGTCATAATCTCAACTTAAATTCATTATCTAGGATTTCTTAATTCTTAAGCATCCTTTAATAAAACCAAATTCTTAGTTTATTATCTATCTCAATACAATTACTAATATGGCAATAAAACTACCATAACGTCATTTTATAAAAATATCATAACTTAGAATTTGGGTCAAGGTTCTTTACCTTCTTTCTCTTGATTTCATTCACTCCTCAAGCTCTTAATGGTTACCAAGCCTCTTCTTATCTTATGGAGATTTGATATTCGCCATCTCTTCTTTGCTTCTTCTTCCGTTTTCTCTCTTTCTTCTTTTTCTTCTTTTCTTATTCTTCTCATCTTCTTCTTCTAACGTCTTTTTTTTTTCTTTTCAAATTTTGGGATTAGTAAATAATGTCCTTTATTTATAGTTGGGCTATTTGACTAATTTAAAAACTTTTAAAATAGAAAATTTAGAATCCTTGAGATAGTTTAAGAGTTTTCTAGATAGGTCCACAAGTCATTATTCATATAGATTTTTTATCTGTATTTGTAACATATTTCTGGCTCGAGTTTGGAAAAATGTTCAACATGGAAGTTGTAGGTCTCGATCTCATCTTTTCGGAGATATAAAATTCCTAAAAAACAAAGTTCGTATGAGGAAGTTTTGGCCCAAACACCATGGGCTGTCCGGAATGGAACATCGTACAATTTCTTATTGGAATTTTGAGAAATATACCAACTGTCCCCAAGGTCATTTCATGTGTGTATACGTATCCCAACATAATTTATATTATGTGACACTCTTCCCATAGTGTAACAGTAGTTAAGATTCCTGGACGTTATAGTTACCGCTAATCCATTTATGAGACTTTTGGATACTAATAAACTAAAATGAGCAAATAAATAGTTCGAATGGGAAATGAACTCTTAGAGTTTGAAAAGTTGACTTATGTCATTGTCAATCCACTGCCTGTTGAAATCGATCCTGACTCCACTCTAGAAGAACGAGAAACTTTTAATAGATGGAAGGATGTTAACCTTAAGGTGAAATCCTACATTTTGGGATCGATGGTTCCAGATTTGCTGAGATAGTAAATTGAAGTACCGGATGCTTGGAGCATCATGTGAACACTCAAGGAGAATTCGAGGCAAATCAAGAGATTGAACTTTATCGAAGGTCTAAGGAATTGTTCTGTGCTGAACTCAATGATGGAAGAGCTGTCAGCATTCATGTTTTGAACATGATCGACCAGATTCTATACCTCGAATGACAGGGCATTGTGATTGATGAACGACTGGGCCATAATTTGATTATGTCTTCATTGTCTGGTTTTTATGTTGGCTTTGTATTAAACTTCCATATGCACTTAATGTAAGCTAGCTATGAAGAACTTCTTAATATGTTATGCGCGGCAGAGCATGATTTAAGGAAAAGTAACCCTACATTGTACCTCCATGGTAGAGCTGGCTCTTCAAGGACTTCTGGGAAGTCAAAGAAAATAAAGACGGGGAAGAAGAAGAATGCAAAGAAGAACTCCAAGAAGCGCAAAGGCATAAAATCACAAATAGCTCGTGATCAATGTCTACATTGCAAGAAGTTTGGATACTGTAAGAATGAGTGTCCATAGCTGATAGGAAATACAGGACCCTTAGGTACGCTTTATATTTTTCCAATTATTGACATATCTTTAGCCTTAGATGCAAATAGTGGATGGGTGTTAGACACTGATAGTCCTACTCATATTTGCAACTCCTTGCATGTAATGAGGGTAAAAAGAAGGCTGAAAAAATGAGAGATCCAGCTTAGAGTTGGCAATGGCGAGACATTGGATGTTAAAGCCATAGGAACGGTTTTTTTAGATCACCCTATGGTTGTAATTCAATTTACAATACTGTTATTATGTACCCTCATTGTAGACACTGCATTTTTGTATAAGCCCAATGATGAGCCTCGTATGGAGGCACTACCTGAAAAGTTGTGGAAGTTGCGAAAAATGAATGCAAGAAGGAAGGAAAACCTCCAAAATTAGCACCTCATCAGATTCGGACTCACTAGCCAGCCTCAGATTCACTCAGTCAGTTTCTGCTTCAAACCATAGCCTCAGACACGCCCTTACACCCTTCAACTTCGGCCCATCCACACGGCCCAAAGCCCATGCAATCCATCTGCATGCCCAAGACCCCATGCAATCCACATGCTCAAATCCCCTCATCAACACTTTCTAATTTAACAAGATTTGAAATCCCATCCTTACCAATTTAACAAGATTTGAAATATCCTCATCACCAAATTTATAGGATTTTATTCCCAAAATAAACTGATAATATATTCCCCAAATTTTCCTGATTTGTTTCCCTATTTGGAGATCCCTTCAAATCATTATAAAAATGGGACCAAATCGTTATCAATGGGAAGACCTTGGACGGCAATTGGAAAAAAACCCTAAGGCTCATTTTCTTCTTCAATCACCAAAAAACAAACAATAAAACCAACCACCACTTAAAGAAAAAAACAATCACCAAAAAACCATAGACCATCACCGAAGCAAACCAATCACCCAACCAACTGGAATCCCCAAAACAACTGAAATAACCATCACTGAAATAACCATCACCGAAACAACCAAAACAACCATCACCGAAATAACTAAGACAACCAAAACAACCATCACCGAAACAACCAAAGCAACCATCATCGAAAAAATAAGAACCAGAATCACCGAAGAAACCAGAAGAAAAACAACGAAAAAGCCAGCCAAAAATAACCAAAACAGCAGCCAAAAAACAACCAAAACAACAGCCAAAAAATAACCAAAGCAGCAGCCAAAAATAACCAAAACAACAGCCAAAAACAACCAAAACAGCAGTAAAAAACAATCAAAAACTGCAGTAAAAAAAAACCAAAATAGCAACCAAAAAAACAGCAAACAGTAAATAGTAAATAGCAAATAGCAAAACAGTAACCAGAAACAGCAAAACAGCAACCAGAAAACAAAAAATCAGCAACCAAAAACAATGAACCAGCGAACCAGCAATCCTTCCGGCGACGGCCTAACGCACTTCCGAGAAAGCAACATAAAATGTAAGACCTGAGGGTACCCTTACCACATTTATTTTTATTGTTCTAGATGCTGCAAGCCTGGCTGGACGTGAAATACGTCCAGCCGGGTATGCGAAGTCCTACATCAAAGATGGCCAAATTTCTGGTCAAATTCTTTTATTTCTTCGGTATTTTGTTATTTATATTTTTATCTATTTAGTTTTATCTTTTTTATCTATTTATTTACTTTTATTGTTATTTTATTACTTCGCCTTTATTTTGTTTATGTTTTTCATATTGATAATTATACGCATATTCATGGTTATATATATTCTGTTTACATTGCATTGATGATTATGTATGTTATTATCCCTTGTGGTATATCAGATGGAAACCTAGACGAAAATTTCATAGCCGAATCCGAATGGACGGTAGTGCAGTCTGTACTTGGGATACAACTCCACGTGCCACCCGAGAAATACTCATACATACGTGATTAACCCCCCCTTTTTGTTAACTATTTATTTATTGACGTTTTTCCTGCTTTTGACTGTTTATTATAATTTTCGTTATCTCATCTTGTATTTCTTAATTTAATATGCTTTTGGAACTATGTTATTGGGATTATTAATATTTATGGGTGTGCAAATTTGTGTTTATTTGAATTACTTTGTATGAACTGCATAAGACTTGGCTATACCATTGTGTGAACCCGTCCATTATACTGACATAAGTAAGGGACCATTCCGAACCCAACGGTTTGAGGTATTCCCTTGCGAGGGGTGAGTGCGGCCTTAAATCTTTCCCAGTTCACACTGGGTGGCGACTCATTTATTCTCAGGTTTAGTTTCACGCGGGCTACTTCATACTCTCTACAGGCTATGAGCCCAATAGTACTGTGGTCGCCGAACATCATAGGCATAGCGGTAAACCCCTCTTCGCTCCTACACTCATTTATCAGACAAATAATATAACTGCCAATATTAGATAAAGATGGATATAAATAAACATTAAGGATGAAAATTTATGTTTATATAATAAAGATAATTTATTGAAATATGAATATTCTTTATCAAATAGTCACTATGTTTTGGAAACATAAAGATATGTCTTTAATGTCGAGGAAAATATAAGTAGGAAATCTGAATTAAATAATACTGAATTATGGCATATAAGATTAGGCCACATAGGTGTTAGATGTCTATCCAAATTGGTTAAGGATGGTTTGATTGAAAATCTTACCTTAGATCCTTATCCGATTTGTGAGTCATGTATCCAAGGAAAGATGACAAAGACATCATTTCTAGGTGTTGGACACCGTGCTGGAGATTTATTGGAGCTAATACACAGTGATGTGTGTGGTCCATTAAATCATGCTGCTCATGATGGTTCAACATTCTTCGTGACTTTCAAGGATGATAAGTCTAGATATGGTTATGTCTATTTGATGAGACATAAATCGGTAATATTTGACAAGTTTAAAATATTCTGAAACGAAGTAGAAAAAAAACCAGTAAATCATCAAATGCCTTCGATCAGATCGAGGCGGTGAATACATGAGTGAAGAATTCAGAAAATATTTAAGGGATAATGGAATTCTTGCCCAATATAGCCAACCGGGAACACCTCAACACAATGGTGTGTCTGAGCATAGAAATCGTACTTTATTGGATATGGTGCGAACAATGATAATCTATACATATCTTCCTTATTATCCTTTAGGGTTACGCTTTACTTACTACTTCCCACATACTTAATAAAATTCCATCGAAATATGTTTCTATGACCCCCAATCAGATATGGTTTGGTAGAAATCCAAGTCTTAGGCATTTAAAGAATTGAGGTTGTTCTGCATACATTAGAGTTGCACAGCGGGATAAACTAGCACCTAGAGGGTATAAATATAGGATCGTTGGATATCCTGATAATTCCATGGGATATCAATTATACGATTTCGAGCAACGAAATATATTTATTGTTTGTTTTGCCACTTTTCTTGAAAAGTAATTTTTTAGAGAAAGTGGGAATTGCATAGAGATTGAACTTGAGGATTTGATCCCAAAATTAAGGAACCTGAGATGGAACTAGAGATCTAATTAGGAGAATGATCTAAAACACAAGTTCTACGTAAGTTGAATAGAATATCAAAGCCTCTTGAGAGATTTTTTTTAACATCTGATGCAAGCCTTGATGTTTTCCTCTTGGAGGAAACAGATTCGACTTCGTATAAGGAAGCGATATTGGCTATCAATTCGGGAAAATGGCAGAATGCCATGAAATTCGAGATGGATTCTATGCATGACAATCAAGTATGAGACTTAGTTGAACTTCCCGAATGAGTTAAACATATTGGTTGTAAATGGGTTTATAAAAGGAAGCGTGGGTCTGATGGAAAGGTGGAAACTTTTAAGGCCCGAATGGTAGCGGAAGGTTACACCCAACGTCTTAAGATTGACTATGAGGAAACCTTTTCGCCAATAGCCATGCTAAAATCCATTAGGATATTTTTAGCCGTTGTTGCATATAATGACTATAAGATATGGCAGATGGATGTGAAAATCGCTTTCCTAAATGGATTCCTTGAAGAGGATATCTATAGGGAACAACAAGAAGGTTTCGTATCCAGTGAGACTTCAAACTTGATTTGTAAGCTCCAAAAGTCTATTTATGGACTTAAATAGACATCGCGAAGCTGGAATCATCATTTTGATAAGATAATTAGATTATCTGAATTCATCAAGAACGAGGAAGAACCATGTGTTTATAAGAAAGTGAGTGGGAGCATGACAGTTTTCCTAGTCTTGTATGTAGATGGCATCCCTATTATAGGAAATGATATAGGATTGATGCAAAGTATGAAAGCCTACCTTTGCAAGAACTTCTAAATGAAAGATATAGGTGAAGCTTCTTATATACTAGGTATAAGGCTCTACCGGGATAGATTTAGGAAGCTTATAGGGTTGTCACAATCGACGTACATAGATAAGATGTTAGAAATGTACGGTTTTACCAACTACAAGGCAGTAAATGTACCTTTCCGATACGGCATACATATTTCGAAGAAAATGGCACCTCAGACTGAGGAAGAGAGAGTTAGAATTTCTAACTTGCCATATGCTTCTTGTATTGGAAGCTAAATGTATGTTACGCTATGTACTAGACCTGACAACAGTTTTGACGTCTGTGTGACTAGCCGATATCAATCTGATCCAGGTAATGATCATTGGACAACCATGAAACATATCCTGAAATATCTTAAAGGTACTAGGGATAAGTTTTTGATATATTGAGAATATGAGCTACAAGTTAAGGGTTATACAGACTTCGACTTCCAGGGAGATCTAGATGATTGAAAATATACATTAGGTTACTTATTTACCCTTAACGGTGGTATGTTTAGTTGGCGATGTTCAAAGCAAGGCTCAACAGCTGATTCCACCACTAAGGCAGAATTTATAGCGGCTTCAGAAGCTGCTAAAGAAGTTGTATGGATTAAAATTTATCACAGAACTAGGCGTTATGCCTTGTATTGCGGATTCGATCCCATTGTATTGTGATAATAGCAAAGCTATTGCGCAGGCTAAGAAGCCGATAGCCTATTCCAAGTCTAAACACGTGGAAATGGAATATCGTGTAATTAGAGAGATAATTGAATGAAAAGACATAGTGGTCATGAAGATTCAAGGACTATACAACATAGCAGACTCGCTTACAAAGGCCTTAACTCCTAAGTTATTCGATAAACATATGGAGGAGATGGGACTACGATACCATCCAGATTGGCACTAAGAAAGTGGGAGTTTTTTTAGAGTTGGTGCTTGGAGTGTCAATCCAAATTGTACATTTTATTATTTATTAATAAAATAACTATATTTTCATTTCATACCTTATTAATAGTATTGTCATTATGTGTATTAGATTAATGTATAGATATACTAAGAATGACATCGACCTTAGAATAGTCTTGTAGTAATATTGGATACTAGGTGGTCCGACATTGGGATAAGTATTACTATTGTAAATTATTCTTAAAGTATATATATTCCTAGTCGTTGGTTTTGGAATACGGTCGAATTCCTATAACCTAGAAGACTAGCACATGCTGTATATTGGAATTGGAGTTCCAATGATTTAACCCAATGTACCATGAGTTTTGGAAACTCGTATAGAAGTTTGGGTATTGGTTAGACCGAATACTGAATGACTCATATGTGATTCCTAATAGTTGGAATTACATGACACTTTCAATAGGAATCTCCTCGATTCAAGTACCATATGTAATCCTTTGACTATAGGATAACATTGATTTTATGTGAGATTCTCCACACTTTGATGCTATGTATGTCAAAAACCTTTCATGGTTTGACCTCTAGATGTTCGTTGGGTGTGGACTGATGCACCCAGTAATCAAGTGCGAAGTAAGATAGGATCCATCGACCCGTATATGTACCATAAGGGGTTTAGGTATCCATGTGAGTAAATTCACGATTATTAAAGCTTTGGCCAAAGTCGATCACCTAGGGTGAATCATATTAGTTATGAAGAATCGTGGACATGTCGACATGAGATGTGCGCCTCGGAAACTTGACGGTGTATTCTATGTTTCCTAAGCACAACTCGAATAGCCTACGATGGGGGGATAATTAAACATATGTGATGACATCGACTTGTATAGTTCAAAAAGGTCATTTATGTTCTTCGAGAATTCGGAGGTGGCCGAATTACGTACATATTAGCTAGGTTTATATGACGAACATGTTTGAACTTAGAGAGTCCAAATATGAAGTGTACTCGTTGAGCACTTGGGTAGCCGATTAATTTTGATAAAATATAATATTTGAAATTATAATTATCAACTAAGATAATCAAGTGTTATTGGATAACATTAATTATTTAATTTGACCAAATTGGATTAATTCAATAATTACACAAGGGCTTAATTGTAAAATCATAATTATCTCTACCATTTGAGGATATTATGGTAATTGTAAGTATGTAATATTATGTGGTTTTGGATTGATTTAATTGGATTAAATCAAAGTGACAAACATTGAACTAATCCATTTTCTAATCTTTGTCGTGATTTAATTGGATTAAATCAAAGTGGTAGACAATGGAAATTAGTCACACCTAATTATACATATTTTGGAAAATTAGATTAATCTCACCTAAAAGTTGATTACAACTTTTATTAATTAAAAATTACCTAAGTTTTGCAATAAATAGCAAGCTTTATGAAGGTTTTAATTAAGACTAAGAAATCTAAATACAAGCAAGAATTAGAGAAATTGGCCTAAGTTAGAGAAGTGTTTAGAGAAGCTTTGTGAGTTCTCTATAATATTTCAATTAGGAGAAATCAAGATTGGATCTTGGGGTGAAGCTTGCTAGCATTGGAATCAAGATTGGATCTTGGAGTCAAGCTTGTTAATCCTTGGAAGTTCTCCAGATATTTCAACAAGGAGAAGTATATTGGATATTCGAATCAACCTTGCTAAGTAAATTTGATCTTCTCCCAAAGCTATATTTTTCATTAGTGAGACATATAGTGTTGAATTATGTATTAGATACATAATATTGAAATTAGGCTAATTAATTGTGTTAGGATGCTTTGGAAGTATAAACACAATATGTTTGTAATTGGGTCAAAATATTTATGTTAGACATAGACATAAAATTAGAGTTTGGAACTCTATATAATAGCTTAGAGCTAAGGCTACCATTCTAGAATCACTTGACCACATTTGGGTGACCTAGAATTATTCACGAGTCACTTCATTGTGGGATTCTAATTTGGTTTGTATTTTGGAATCAAAATTTACGCAAATGCGTATTTAGAATAAATTTATATTTTTGTAAAAATATTCGATATTTTGAAAATTTTGATTTTTGTTCTATAACATGTGTTGATGTTGGTTTTGATGTTAAAATTAATTTTGGGTGTTTTTGAAGTGTTTAGGGAAAATCGGAATAAATTGAGGTAAAATACCCTAATTCATTCAACTCTCTGGAAAGAGAGCTGAAGGGTTTGAAAAGCAAAAAAAAAAAAAAAAATTTCTTGTCTGCACAGTGCGCGCACTGTAGCACGAGCATCACGCGTTACACGCACTGAATTTGTTTTTCTTCGTTCTTGTGTTTCCAGACTCTGATTCAGCCCCAATTTTTTCCTATACACTCGTAATGGAATATAGTATTTCATTAAATATTTTAAAATTACACCCATACTTGATATCCACAGGTTAGGCCCACTTCTACTACGTAGAGCTCTGATCAGACCCTAGGGGTTCCACATCCGCCCGAACAACATGGTCATGTTCGGATATTACTTGATCTTTGCGCACGACTCGAGTAATGGGTGCCTGATTAGTTTGATAATTCTATTTAGACACTTCAGATTTCAGAAAGACCTATTTCTCCATAAGTTCGATTGTGAGGACGATTACTGTATATTTTGATTTTCTGTTGATGACGTATGAGTTAGTTATATGGAATTTGAAATGTGATTACCGTATTTGATATAGAATGTGAATGTCTAAAAAGGGTCCATAATATGCTCTTTGATTCTGATAATGAATGTGTATGTCGATAAGGATAGTAAGAATGGTTGTCTGTAAGGAATCTGAACTGTTGTCTGTGTCCAGTAATGAATGTATTTTTCTGAAAGAAAATTATAATTTGACTTTTGAATATGTTAATGAATGAGATTGGCTTATAATATTTGCATCATGACTTATGTTTCTAAAAAATGGATGAAATTGATTGTATAGCAATTATAATACATTTTTCTTTTTTGACAATGTATGTGTATGTCTTTAAAGAGTCTGTAATATGCTTTCTGTTCCTGATTATGAGTACAACTAACTGTAAGAATCTGTATTATGTTATATTTATGAGAATGAATGCTCTTTGACTATTTGGAAATCGCTTCTGTGTATTCTGCTTCTCTTGTGTGTGAATGAGACTGACTTTGTGAAATTCATGTTAGACATGTGTGTGTGATCGGTTGTTTTTGATTACTTTGGTATGTTTATTAGAAAGAATATTTAGAAGCCTGTATGAGTTATGTTTCTAAGTCTGTAAATATTTGTATGTAATTCGAAGAATATGCGTATAAGGTTTCTGATTCACACCAGGTATGTTTCATGAATTCAATTTTTGGATCCCGAAAGATTGTATATTTAAATAATGTAAGAGCTGTACGAAGTTTAAGGTTTTCTAAAAAACAACTATATATATGTATCTATCTATATATATATATATATATATATATGTTTATATATACTTTGATTGAAATTCGTTCTTGCTTTTCGTGATATGTGTGATTACTTACTGAGTTTTATAACTTACACTACTTCAGTTTGCTAGTTTTACAGGTTGGCAGTCAGATCGGTCAACCATCAAGTTTTGGAAAATCATGCTCGAGGCGACGAAACCATCCAAGTTGCAGTCACTTACTTTAGAGTCCGGGAGAACGTATTTGTGTATAAAGGTATATACCTCTTGTTTATGTATTGGATCGTGCAATGTACGATGTCATTTGTATGTAGATAAAGTTTTAGTTTGTAAGCTTGAAATCGAGCACGGAGCATTGGGTATTGATCGTGTGATTTTTTTTTTGTTTTGAGATGGACCAGAGGGCCTTTATGCTTATTTGATGTTTTCACAGGTTGTTATGGTGTTGGATTGTGATCCTAATTGTCTATTTTTAAGGTGCATCATGTCCATTTTACGTTAATTTTGAGGCTTAGAGAGATAGGTTAATCATGTTGCATGTTGTTAACGTCCTACCTCTAGTGGGGTGTTACCAATAATACCTTGATTACTTTGATACTTATTCACCAGTGACTCGTATCACTTCAATAAGAATGCTTATAGCCATAGCAGTTATATTTGGTCTTGAAATACATCATATGGATGTAAAAACGACATTCCTTAAATAGTGAATTGGATGTGGAGATTTACTTGAAACAACCAGAATTTTCAATATTCCTAGACAAAAATACAAGGTGTACAAACTTGTAAAATCCTTATACGGATTAAAATAAAAACCTAAATAATGTGTGAGAAAATTGATAAAGAGATGTTGTCAAATGGATTCAAAATCGATGAGTGTGATAAGTGTGTGTAAACTAAATCAACTCAAAAAGGATATATCATTATGTGTCTCTATGTAGAAGATATGTTGATAATTGGAAGTAATCATTAGATGATTCAGTCTACCTATAAAATTTTGAACAGTAAATTTTACATGAAAGATTTAGAAGTGACTGATGTGATTCTATGAATTACGATTTCCAGAATGGATTAGGAGAAGAGTCCTAATATGGGGTAACGATAGAATATCTTATACAGTAGATCACCTATTTCAAGTAAGAAGTGAGGCCGCTTCCATGAGAATTTTAAGGCGGGATTTCCTAAAGTACTTTATTAAGACATGAACAATATTAATGGCCGAATTAAACACAACCGTAGAATGGGAAAAGGTCGAAGTAGAGCTGTGTGATGGCTATTGTCTTGGTTTACACTAAAGACGGAACAATTCTAGATTATGGTCACTGATTTGCCAAGTAAATATGATAGTCATTTACTAGGAAAGATTTAAGGCAAGAGATACATATTCCGATGTAGTTTTAGTTTAAGGAAACTCTCTAAATTGCCCACATTAATATTTCGAGAATTGTGGGGGATTGTAGGAAATTCTCTAAAATTACATGTATATTTATAAGGTGTTTCATTATAAGACATGTCTCTTGACATGTGTCATTTAGGAAAGACACAAATTGAAGGGATATGTCTCTTAGAGTGAAAGAATATAATTTTTGAGTTCAAATGATATATTAGAGGGTTATAACTCTTAAAGAATTGCATACTTTAACATAAAGGTGTCTTTATAAATGCTACCATACATGTCTATAAATGAGGTTCATTGTGTCTTCAATTTGGATCAGTAAATAATTGAGTCTTTTAGGCATCATTAGGAGAGTCTAAGGTATCTACATAAAAGAGAGAGATTCACAATTGTTCATAGTTCGTGATCTTAATCCAAATGAGTGCCTCTTTATCAAGAAGTCACAAGAATCCTGGGAGAAAGTTAGCCAAAGATCTATAAGCGCACTGAGGTGGGACTAATAAGTTCTTAAGAAAAGAGTCAAACTTAACTTGGTGTATAGTTTTCTTTCTTTTACACAAAATTCAGATTAACAAATTTATCTAAATTCAATTCTGATTTATGTTTTTGTATGTAGGTTCATTGGTGTTTCATTGTTGTGTTTATGAATTATGCATGTTTAAGTGAATTACAACACATACCGCCAATAAATATTATTGTGAAATTAATTGAGGGTATAACTGAGGATGGGGAAATTAAGATTGTACAAAAATAAAGAATATTGTTATTTGATTTTTTTGGAAACTTTAATATTTTAAATATTCTATGTTTTTTTTTGATCAATTTATCCTTATATATATTTTCAGGGTAATAGCAATATTATGAATGATGAATGCCAAAAATAATATTAGGATTTTTCTTATCATCTACAATTACAATTAAAGATGTGTTCAGCCGCATAAAATACGGGGTTGTGCTAATAAAAATAAAAGAAAACATACCAAATTCTTCTTGTCTAGCAATCCTTAATTAGTAATTACCCTACTTTTCCATTGACACGCACTTTTCAATTCATCTAAAAATATAAAAGGCAAAAATGCAAAAGTGACCCTCTAACTTTCACGCTTTTTCATTTAAGTCCTTTAACTTTCACTTTTGTCAATTCAGTCATCTAACTTTCAATTTTTGTCAATTCGAGGCTCCGTTATAAATTCATCACTGTTGCCGTTACAAATAACGGCAACAGTAAAGTAAACATATTTTGCATGTTATTTAAGACAGAGGAAGCTAAAGCAAAGTAAACATACTCTGCTTGCATCTTCGAGATATTTTTTGTCAAAAACACATATCCCAAGTTCAATATGATTTTTTGTCAAAAAATTATAAAAATTATAACTAGTGCTAGTAACGAAGATATGTATTTATTATAAGAGATTAAGATAATCAAATGTATCGTCTCATGTTTTTTTTTTTTTGAAGGATTGGAAATGACACAATCGAATCATTCGATTCGAGTCTAAATATAGTAGGTAAAACATTTGATTAGTAATTACCCTACTTTATGAATGATGATTGATGAATGCCAAAAATAATATTAGGATTTTTCTTATCATCTACAATTACAATTAAAGATGTGTTCAGCCGCGTAAAATACGGGGTTGTGCTAATAAAAATAAAAGAAAACATACCAAATTCTTCTTGTCTAGCAATCCTTAATTAGTAATTACCCTACTTTTCCATTGACACGCACTTTTCAATTCATCTAAAAATATAAAAGGCAAAAATGCAAAAGTGACCCTCTAACTTTCACGTTTTTTCATTTAAGTCCTTTAACTTTCAGTTTTGTCAATTCAGTCCTCTAACTTTCAATTTTTGTCAATTCAAGGCTCCGTTATAAATTCATCACTGTTGCCGTTACAAATAACGGCAACAGTAAAGTAAACATATTTTGCATGTTATTTAAGACAGAGGAAGCTAAAGCAAAGTAAACGTACTCTGCTTGCATCTTCGAGATATTTTTTGTCAAAAACACATATCCCAAGTTCAATATGATTTTTTGTCAAAAAATTATAAAAATTATAACTAGTGCTAGTAACGAAGATATGTATTTATTATAAGAGATTAAGATAATCAAATGTATCGTCTCATGTTTTTTTTTTTTGAAGGATTGGAAATAACACAATCGAATCATTCGATTCGAGTCTAAATATAGTAGGTAAAACATTTGATTAGTAATTACCCTACTTTATGAATGATGAATGATGAATGCCAAAAATAATATTAGGATTTTTCTTATCATCTACGATTACAATTAAAGATGTGTTCAACCGCGTAAAATAAGGGGCTGTGCTAATAAAAATAAAAGAAAACATAACAACTTTTTCTAGTCCAGCAATCCTTAATTAGTAATTACCCTACTTTTCCATTGACACCCACTTTTCACTTCATCTAAAAATATAAAAATAAGAAAAAGCAATGTTTTCCCTAAGCCGTTGGATTGACAAATTACCTGGTGGCGTGGCTTGATGGACACCGTGGATCCTGCAGACTACAGAGCCTCGTTTGACTCTATCCTTGTCTCGTTGACTCTTCTTGTTCTCTCTTTAAGAATAAACTCACTCTTCTTTCAAACAAAAAAAAAAAAAACAAAAAAGAAAAAAGAAAAAACTTGTTCCTGTCGACTGTCGAGAATATCTAAAACCTCACCTTTAAACCCTTTCTTCATCACTAATAACCGAATAAAAAATTCTATTCTTTGCGGTTTAATTTATCTGGGTATTTAAATTTCTTAATCATCAATGCAGTTTTTATTAAACCCATATAGACAATATTGTACTAGCAATGCCTTATCTGCTAATTCTCAAATTTCTCGATTAGCCCGATTAGGCCAAATCGAGAATGCCTTTAAAGTGTTTGATGAATTGCGTGATAAGAATATTGTTTCCTGGAACTCAATCATTGCTGGTTACTTTCAAAACAAGCAACCAACTAAAGGTCAGCAACTATTCGACAAAATGCCACATAGAAATGTTATTTCATGGAATAATTTAGTTTCTGGATATGTGAAATGTGGTATGGTTAGCGAAGCTAGGAAAGTGTTTGATAAAATGCCTGAGAGGAATGTTGTGTCTTGGACTGCAATGGTTCGTGGTTATGTTGAAGAGGGTATGATTTTAGAAGCTGAAAAATTATTTTGGAAAATGCCTGAGAAGAATGTGGTTTCTTGGACTGTGATGTTAGGTGGGGTGATTCGAGATTCTCGGATTGATGAGGCAAGGATATTGTATGATATGATGCCAGAGAAAGATGTTGTTGCTAGGACTAATATGATACTTGGATATTGTCAAGAGGGACGTGTGGACGAAGCTAGAGGGATTTTTGATGAGATGCCAGAAAAGAATGTGATTTCTTGGACAACAATGATTAGTGGATATGTGCAAAATAATAGAGTAGATGTTGCTAGGAAGCTTTTCGAAGTGATGCCAGAGAAAAATGAAGTGTCATGGACGGCTATGTTGATGGGTTATACGCAATGTGACAGGATACAAGATGCTTGGGAACTTTTTAATGTGATGCCATTGAATTCAATTGTTGCTAGTAATGCAATGATTCTTGGGTTAGGGCAGAGTGGAGAGGTGAGGAAAGCAAGGGTGGTCTTTGATCGAATGAGGGAGAAGGACGATGCAACATGGAGTGCGATGATTAAGGTTTATCAAAGGAAAGGGTGTGAACAGGAGGTGTTAAATTTGTTCACTCTGATGCAGCAAAAAGGATTGAGGGTGAATTTCCCATCTTTGATTAGTGTTCTTTCTGTTTGTGCTAGTCTACCAAGTCTTGATCATGGTAGGCAGGTTCATGCTCAATTGGTGAGATGCCAGTTTGATGTTGATGTGTATGTTGCCTCAGTTTTGATCACAATGTATATGAAATGCGGTGAACTTGATAAAGCAAAGCAAGTATTTGACAGGTTTGCTTCCAAGGATATTGTAATGTGGAATTCTATTATCAGTGGTTACGCCCAACATGGTTTGGGAGAGGAAGCTTTACAAGTTTTCCATGAGATGTTCTGCTATGGTGTCATGCCAGATGATGTTACCCTCGTTGGAGTTCTCTCAGCTTGTAGCTATACGGGGAATGTTAAAGAAGGGCGTGGAATTTTTGAGTCAATGAAGTCCAAATATCTAGTGGAACCAAAAACAGAACATTATGCCTGCATGGTTGATTTGCTTGGCCGAGCTGGTCAGGTTGATGATGCAATGAAGTTGATTGAAACAATGCCTTTAGAACCAGATGCTATTATTTGGGGTTCTCTGTTAGGTGCATGCAGAACCTACATGAAGTTGGAATTAGCTGAAATTGCAGCAAAGAAACTTCTGCAGCTTGAACCCAAAAATTCTGGGCCTTACATCTTGCTATCAAATATTTATGCATCTCAGGGTAGATTTCGCGATGTTGTGGAACTGAGAAAAAACATGAGGACGAAGAATGTGATAAAGACGCCCGGTTGTAGCTGGATTGAGGTAGAGAAAAAAGTACACATGTTCACTAGCACAGATTGCATGAACCATTCTGAGCATCCAATGATCATGAGGATGTTGGAGAAGCTAGGTGGGTTGTTGAGAGAAGCTGGGTATTGTCCTGATAGTAGCTTTGTGCTCCATGATGTGGAGGAGGAAGAAAAAGTGCATAGTTTGCAGTATCACAGTGAAAAACTGGCTGTGGCATATGGACTATTGAAGCTGCCTGAAGGGGTGCCCATTCGGGTCATGAAAAATCTTCGGGTTTGTGGAGATTGCCATTCTGCAATTAAATTAATAGCAAAAGTTATGGGTAGGGAAATCATTTTGAGAGATGCTAATAGATTCCATCGTTTTAAAGATGGGTTGTGTTCGTGCAGAGACTTTTGGTGATTAACAAATCCAAGAAACAGATGGATTTTGAGGCGATGATCATGCATGTCCAATATTCATTGGTCCTATAGATGTCTCATTCCTTAGTTTTAAAAGGCTGAATACTTGCAGTGTCTTTCTATTCATGATGAAGAACAATATGAGAACTTTGTGTTGGGACTTTGTTCAGCTAGCAGCCACGAGTTCAGCTGTTCAGGGAAAGGAAACGATTAAAGTTGATATTATCTGGATGTTCTGAATATTGAGATTTACGATCACAAAGGTGATTGTTGCTGGATCCTACTTCCTCACTAGTGCAGCACTTGCTTAGAATGTCCTCAGAATCATTCTCCAATCTGCACAGTGATGAGTTTTATATTTTACAAGTTGAGAAGGCGTCTCTTTGCTCTGGTATAAAGAGTTTGGATAACTGTTCAAGATGGGAGTAAATGTTTTCGACTTAAATTAAGATGTATAATTCAGGCAACAGCTGGAGGAGGGAGAGACATTCAACTTGTGTCCCCCACCATGACCACAAATTATGGAGTAGCATTAGTGCAAAGGAATCTTAATATTGCTTGGGCTCAGGTATCTTTCTGCTCAGATCCAACTTCCAATCTGATATCTTTTCTCAAGCAACTGCATGTGATGACACATTTTTTTAGATTGCTTTGTTGGGAAGGTTGATTCAAGAAAAGTTTATCTATCAATTTGAATATCGTATCTCTATTCGATCTTATGCTTCCATTGCTGACACTGAGTTTGACATGAACCAAGGCACACTTGAAGCACTAGGGGACACAACCAACATCAAAGTAGAACAATTGCAAGTACCAATAGGGCCAATAACAAGACAGAAGGCCAAGAGGATTAGAGAAGTAATGGCAGGACTAGCTCAGAGTTTTATGGCCAACTGCAACAGACAAGTCAGAGCACACTAGCGACACGTGGGCTTCAATGGAGAGGGCCCCAAGTTACTTCACTTGGCCCAAATCAGTTCTGAATGAAGCTTCACAAGCCTTTTGAAGACAATGACCTTTTTGAAGATTTTGGCCTATTTCTAACCTATACATTTTATGTTAAGATAGTTTTTGGGTCTTTTTGTAATTTCGCCCATTAGGGGAATTTTTGTCTTCAAGCCTTTAGGGTTTCTCTTTGTAACCTATTTAAACTTGTTTTTTTTCTTCCTTAACACATTAATTCACGACTTTTGAAAGAAAATACTCAAGCTTTTATGCTTTGGCTATGGCCGAATTTCTTGTAACGAATGAATTCCCATTTTCAAGTTCAAATCGACTTATCTAAGTTTCTCGAGCTTAGTGGCGTCTCCATTGCTAGCAAAACACATTAATTTCATGTTCTTAGGTTATCATGGGCGAGATTTCATGGTGGTTTGATCTTGGATGGATTTTGTTCCTACAAAATCATTGATTAAAGTTCTTGGGATTTAGATAGATGCTCAGGGGTTGCTTGAATTAACACGGAAGTGAATTTCTTGTCAGAGTTAGTCACTAACTATCACTTTATAAATGTTAGAATGATAAAATCTTGGTGCAAGATAAAAGGTATTTACCATATTCTTTAGTTAAAGGTGTTTGAAAATAATAAATTACATTGCTTTTATTATAAATTTCTTCAGAGAATTGATGTGTTTTCTTATTTCTTAACATTGACATTATAAGTTTCTTAATTGTTAAACTCAATAGTATTTGCAGTAATAGTAAGTGCTCGACTCACATTTATTTAATTTTTTTTTTTTAAATTTAAATCAGTTGAAGGATGATACAACTGGAAAAGATAAACTCAACCATTTGGCTATATTTATGGTCAGTTCAGACTTCAGATAATTTTGTTTATAAAAGAATCATATAGGTTCGGTTCAATAAAAAGCCAAAGCGAACTGGAACATGCACATCCAACAATTAGGGTTTTCATAAGACAATTATTGTGTCTAAAGAATAATTAGAAAGGATAATTATTGTCTAAAGAATAATTAGTCTATCTATATAAATGCCTTCTCCTTGTTATCCTTTCATCAATAATTAGAAAGGATAATACCATGCCATAGGGCTGTGGTTGAACTATCATTGCACCTTTGAGAGAACGATAGTACTTGACTTGAAAGATCGATGCCACCCCCTAAGATTGATGATGATGATTAACGTAAGCCAATGTAAGTATTGTATATGCACTATTGAGGATATTATTCCACATCGTGTAACATCCCTCTCCCGGAGAAGCTACCGCAGGGAATAGGCCGACTTATCCCATTTCATAAGGAATAAATAATTAAATCAATAAAAAAAAAATCAACTTGAAAGAAGAAGTGTCCACTCACAGTTTTTGGAATCTGGCTGGTACTGAATCCTTTATCGAAGAAAATCGTGATACCTGTGGATAATCTGTTATCAGGAACTTGATTAGCATAAACGTAGTAAAATAAACCTCGATACTTAACCAAGCTTAAAGATACATCAATATGTTATATATACGAGGCTTATCATGATCATATTTTGATGTAGGATATGTATACGAACTGATACGAGACCCTAAGGGTGGTCTCTAACACGCTAGGGTGGAAATGGGGGTTTAAAACTGATTCTGGGAAATTCTGTGCCACAAGTCACGACGCAAACCCTTGTGCGTTGCGACGCGCGGCGTCCAAAAACGTGCCATCATTTACTTCTTTCGCGTCGCAACGCAAATCCTTTTTGTGTCGCGACGCGAGATAGAATTCCAGGATTCTGTTTTGCTTCTTCATGTTCATCCAATGCACAACATCAAATTTACACTTCATACTAACACTTACATGCTAAAAACCATTACACAATACATCATACTACACTCAATTTCACATATATTAAACCACCAACTCATTAACAATCAACTCTTAATATATCTCACACACTTCACCAAATTATACCCAAAACTCCACAAGTTGGGATTTATCAATATTTCTATTGTTTTAATGTCAAAAATCATACTATCATCATCACAACCAAGCTCCCAACACAATACAAGCATTAACTCATCAAAACTTGAAATTTCCTAATTTGGGTCATGGATTTCTTACCTCTTTCTTTTGATTCTTCTTCATTTTTCAAGCCTTCCAAGGAGGCCCATGCTCTTCCTTGCCTCATCTTCTCCATTTTCTTTATTTTCTTCCTTTTTCTTTCTTCTTCTTCTCATCCTTCTTTCCTTCTTCTTCTTCTCTCCTTCACGTCTTCCCCTCTTCTTTTGTTTCCAATTTTTGAATTTGTGAATAGTGTACCCCTTTTATAGTTGGCCCCTAAAAAAAAGTAGAGTGTAGAAGTTTATGGATTTTACTAGAATGCCCTCGGTTATAATTCATCTAAATTTTTGATTTGCATTTTAGCCCATTTCTGGTTCTAATTTGGAAAAATATTCAACGTGAAAGTTGTAGATCTCGATCTCAGCTTTCCGACGATATAAAATTCATAAAAATTAGAGTTTGTATGAGAAAATTACGACCCTAAAACCATGGGCTGTCCGTAGTGTAACATCGTAACATCTAGTGTCGGATTCTCGAAGAATTTTTCGACGGTCATTTCATGAGAGTATATGTTTCCAAACATAATTTTATATTATGCGACACTCGCCTTACTGTGTAACAGTAGTCAAAATTTCCAGTCGTTATAAATTCTCCCCCCTTAAATAGGATTCGTCCTCGAATCCTCTTAAACTTTGGATCTTATCATAGATCGTGGGATTCGTGTGTTCCTTATAAACCATCGACTTTATTCGATTATATACCCACTGCTTTAGTCTTATCCACTGTACCATACCATCTCCCAACAATTTTTCTCGTGTGGTAACATTACACCCCAGGACAATGTGCAGATCATGCTGGATTTGGAAAGTCATGACTTGAAAGTCGTAACTAGAACTGTACACTAATTTATCTATGTGAATTATTATTTTGATGTAACTATACTGTATTATCGGGATTCTATTTGACCTAACAATAAAGGTCTTTACCTGGCTCATTACTCTCTACTTGACTAGTAAATATGTGATATTCTTTATCCTTTCTTAATATATAACCCATGCATCGCACCTCTAATCACACTTGGGTAAACTACTTCAGAATTCGTGTCTTCAGTGATTATCCCTTAAGTTCTTTGCTGAGAGGTACTACCTTGTTCTTGTTTAGGATCTTTGCTGAGTATCCTCGACTACCTCATTTCTAGGCCTCTAATTGTGCTCATTTTTTTTTTCTAAGGAAACCTCTTTCTTTAAATCTTTAGTTATGTTCACCAATTATCGACTCAATCAGGTTCTTCTTAATTACTACTCTTGATTCCTACTAGAAATGCTGGTGTCTCAAGGGTTTCCCATGTTCCCATTTTGGAATTTATAAGTTTACATAAGTGGTCCTTGACATTATTTGCAATGCTTGTTCTTGATACTCATTTTTGCTTCACTTGCCTAACTTGGTCTTAATATTCTTTCTCATCACTTAACTATTTGACCCTGTATATTCTTCTTGCCAAACTTCAACTGTTTACAATCTTTTCTCACAATATCCACTATGTATGCTTATCTATGGGGCTTAAGGCTTCTTAGCTTGCTGATGTTATCTACTAGTGACGCTGGTACGCATAACGTTACTTCTGGGTAGTTTTCTAGTGGTCCTCCTCAACTGGCTAAGGATTTAGGTTTTATTGCATGCAACTTGGTGACCAAACCGCATCCTCTGTTATTAATATCGATGCTGACAACTTGATCCTGTTGGACAAAATGACCCATAGCGTCACTATTTGCACAGATCATTGTGTTGTTGTAGCAAATTAACTATGTGACAAGGAAATTGCACTCTCATCATTTGTGATTAGATCACCATAGATATATAAATGAAGAGAGGTCCCTATGATTAGTTCCTGGACTGAGAATGATATGAGACAGTATCAGTCCCCGAAGGATTAATCATTAAATATCCCTAGCCGGAGTATTATCGAGACTGGACATCGATAATGCGGAATAGGCTAGTATTGCACTTGTGTGCGTTGTGAGGGCACAACGGCATAGTTCTCATATATATAAGTATTGGATACTTATGCAAGTGCGATAGGAGGTCGTGTTTCACCGATGGTACGGGAAACAGCTTCGCTCTGGATAGACCCCTCGGAATCCCATTGGTATTATGACTATGTGTCTATGGGAGGCCGAAATCAAGGTAGGTGTGTATAGTCTTAACCTGAGACTTGCATCGCTAATACTTGCGATAATCGGTAGACTTTGGTCTTGGTGGTACATGGCTTTAACCGGTTCTGCGTACACCACTTCTGGGTTTATCAGAGAGTCGTAGTGTATTGGGTGTGATGTCGAGACGAAAGTATCACTTCAGTCATAATGGAGATGATGTCACGCAGGATACGGTACTAGTGCTCTTGAGTGTTGCGCAACCAATCGGGATATTGTGACCAGGTCATGAATATCCGATTATAGAGACTATGTTACCAGACATCCGATATGTGCTTCGGACGGGGTAGACACTTATCCAGCCCCAGCCCTAGCACGTGACTATCTGATACTGGGCCGATACACACAATACAATCGTATACTACGCTTGATACAGATCTTAATATTCTTAAATGGATATGTCCAGAGAATTGGGTAGACTTGGTGCTTTGCTAGGAGTCGACCTTGTCTCGTAAATCGGTAGAACGTAGTACTTGGTACGTACGTGATTCGGATACTCCGACGACCGTATTTACTGCCAACTTATCCGGGGATCTCATGGGTCGCTTCCCGATAATCCACCGATGACGCACAACTCGCACTCTTGAATAATCTGGGATTATATAGAAGAGAGAGAAAATTAATCTAGGATTAATTACGGAGATATTTTATCTAGGATAAAATATCGTCTAGAGAGAGATAACGATTAATTTGGAATTAATCAGTAAATTAATATATTCGATATATTAAACGAAATTAGATTTCGACGCGGAATTAAAGTTAGATTTTAATTCGGGCGAACGAATTAATTTAGAATTAATTCGTTAGCGACGTGAATAGTGAATTCGCTAGGCGTAATCATTTAATTACGACGCGACGAAAAAATCATTAATTTGGAATTAGCGAACCCGAGCCCGAGTGTGATTGCGAGCGCATTCGTATTTCGAATTCAAGTGCGGCATCGCAAGTCGCATCAAGCGTCAAATCAATCGTCACATCAAGCGTCAAATCAAAAGTCACTTTGAGTGATTGATTGATTGATTGATGGATTGATGGATTGACTTGCATCACATCACTTTATTAAAGTGACATGTGAATAGTTGATGTAAGTTGGTGTAATAGTGTTTGGAGGGAAAATCATTTACTTTTGGTTTTATTTAAATCAATTAAGTAATTGGTTTTATTATTTTTTCTTGGAAAATATATAAAGCTTTTTGGAAAAGCTTTTCATTAACACATTACACAACTTTCTTCTCTCTCTTTTTCTCTCTTCTCCTCACGCCCAAAACAGAAAATGTGGACTGGTTTTGAAGCCAAAAATGGCGTGAGCAATGGGAAGCAAGAGTTGGGTTTTTGTGGCAAAAACCGCAAGTGCTAGCACACTACGAGTCTTGCGAAGGTGGTAGGGAGGTTCACCCATGAGCCGGGATCCGTTCGACGAGGCTTGGAGCTCCGTTTCGCAGCTCAAATTTCAGATTTGGAGGGCAGTGAACTGCTACCAGTGGCGCCAAAAACAGTGGGCTTTTTGGGCTTCATTTGTCTTCAAATCGACTCAACCGATCGATGTGAGTATTCCGCTACCTCCGTTGATGTGTTCACACAATGTTTTCATGTCTTGTTTGATCTTGGGACCTAGATAATAACCAACAATGGTATCAGAGCTATAGGTTCAAGCATGAAAAATGTAGGGCTTAAAATTGGGTATTTTGGATTTGAGCATGATTTTATGAAATTGGATGATTGAGCATGTTTAAATGTTGATGTATTGAAGATTGATTTGATCAATTTCAAGAAAATGTGTTTGGAACAATTTTCCACAATTTGATGGTGTTGGCCGAATGTATTGTTGATTTGGAATCCATGGAATTTTTGATTTTGGTTCATTTGATGAGTTGGAATCATGTTCGATGATGTTAATTAAGATTGAATTGGATTTAATTTTAAATTGAACAAAAACCCTAAATTCTATATGTTGGCCGAATTGCCTATGCCCTTTAATGCCTTGGTATTTTTGATTTTTATGACATTGGATGAGTATGAAATCATTTAGGATGTTGATTTAATGTCGATTGTGGGTTCGATTGGATTGAAACCAAATCGGACACAAAATCCATCCTTTGGCCGAGAGCATTAAAGCATGTAAAATGGGTTTGTTTTTTGATTAATTTGTGTTGGACACCAATTGATGAAAATGACCATGATTAATTATGTAAATTCATGTTTTAGAAATGTTGATTTGGGTAATTGATCATGTAATACACTTTGGTAATTAAATTGGGAAAATTGGATTTTTTGAATTTAATTATTTGGGCCTATTTTTGATATTGGGCTTCTAATGTTGTAATTGGGCTTATTGGGCTTGATTTTATCAAGTTGGGTTTAGGCCAAATGGATTGGATCCAATTGGGCCCAAAACCACTTCCGTTAAGCCCAAATGCGACTTAATGAACCTTTAAAGTTCAATTGGGCCTAATGGGCCAAGATTGATTTATGGGCTTATGGGGTAAATCCCGGATTGGACTTTGGTTATCGGTTTGACCCGAGTTGACCAAAAGTCCACGCCTTAAGAAATCAATTAAAAGCCCATTGGACTTTAATTGAATTGACGTGGACGTTAATCGGTCTTTGAGACGCGTTACGATTAAATTTGGAATTTAAATCGTAAAAGGTTTAGGCAAATGAATTTAAAGATAATTAAATTGGTAGCCAATTTGCACGCGAAAAACCCTCGTTATATATCAAGCGTTTATTTTCCTTCCATTGAGTGATTCTTACTCAAGATCCGAGATTGGCAGGGGTTGTTGGCCAAAGTCAAGCCCTTGTCCGTCGAAGATGTGTTTTAATCACGAGGCTTTGTTCCATATCGGTGTCGTGTCCAAGTTGTGGTTTGTTGGCCAAAGTCATGACCACTTCTTGTCCATTGACATTGATTACGAAGCTTCCATGTCAATGGGTCCGCGCTTGACTGGGATCACTAGGTTTGTTGTGCCAAAGCCAAGGCCTAGTTGATTCAGAGGAAAAAGGTTAGGGTATACATTCGATGTATAGGCATATATAAGATATATGTTTGGGACTTGGATGTCCACCTACTGGATCTAGGAGTTAGATGAGATCCAATTGATCTTCGAGATCTACCTAGTTAATTATCATACAATTTGTTGGCCAAAGTCAAGATTGTGTGATATTTAACGGGATCCTAGCCCACTAGGAACACGGTTTCCCGAGTACTCGACAGAGGGTTAGAGGCTCGATGAAAATAGTGGGAGGCAAGTATTGAATTTGCAACATTCGTTTGAATACTCGCTAAACGCGCTCATCTATATTTTACTCGTCATATTAATCAAAGTATTAGTTGGACTAATATTTTATATTGTTTTAAAATTATATAGTTGGACTATATACAAACTCATTCAATATATAGTTGATTTTATAATTGGATTATAGTAATCAATAAATTGAATTAAAATTATAGTTGATTAAATAATTGGATTATTGTAATCATTATAATAAATAGTACCTTATTAAATTGATTAAATAGTTGGACTATTGAAATAAAGAAAGAATTGAAAAGTTGAATATTTAAAATATATAATCCTTGGATTAAATGTTTTAAATGATTTAATTTTATTGGGAATTAATAATAGGTTACTTTATTGGATAAAATAACTGGTTATATCTAGGCCCATAATTAAGCAAATAAGTAGAGCATAAAATCTTTGGAAGATTTATGTGATGATGACTTTAGTGCTTAATTAATATACTTATCATAAATCTATCTTTAGATTTAAAGTATTAAATTGCAATTAATAATTCTTAGAGAATTGATTTGACTATTCTAGAGGTGAAAAGTCAAAGTTTGCAATTGGGCGTGTTGCACAAGGTGCACATCGTTTCGATATTCCGAAACCCAAGGCTTGGCCAAAGGTTTGTGAAATATTGAAAAGATAATTGACATATCCCAAAGTGACTACCATTTGGATATGGAAGACACGAAGGAATTAAAGAAAGGGCGAGGCTCTGACTTTAAAATATTTGTCAAAGTTATGTTCACTACTAGTATTGAAATTGGATTTTAAATACTTAGTGTGGGTATCATAAAATATATGTATGATGTTTAGAATCCGCTATGAGCTGGATACTGATTTCAAGCCGAGATTTCTCTGCGAATCGGAAACGGGACGAAAGTCGCTGTTTCGACCGTAGATACCTAAGTTTAGGAACTACCCTTTGGGTATGTACTTAAATTAGGAACTGTTATAATGTAACTAGTTTGACTAGAGACATTATCTCTATATCAGTGTTTAATCTATTGCGGATAAAACCTTTATATTCTAGAACACTAAGTGTTTCATTATATAAAGATGATACTGAGATAAATACATTAGATGTAAATAACAGAATTTATATTTTGAATATAATAAAATCTCAAAGATATAAAAATGACAAATAAATAGCTCAAATTGATTTGATCAATAGAGACTTATTTGTGGCATTGTTGTCTAGGACACAATTAAACGAGACTCGTATATCCACACTTTTGAAGAGTGGGTACTAGGACTGATTTGACTATTCAAATAAGGTCTCAGAATCTAGTTTATAAGGTAAAGTACCTAAAATACTATTTACTTGGTAATAGTATAAGGCCACCGATCTGTTAGCCCTATTCATGGTGAAGTTAGTGGGCCCATATCTAGCTAGACTAGATGTGAACATGAATATTTCGTGACCTTGACGGATGTAGCATCACGTTATGGTTATGTGTTTCTTTTGAAGAACACAAATCGGAAACTTTAGAGTTTCGACACGAAATAGAAAACAGATCGGCTATAGTATTATTCCGCCACGGTAAGACCGTAATGGAAAATACTTAAGCAGTAAGTTTCATACGTACACATGAAAGAGTATGGTATTCTTTCAGATGAGGACTCCTCCCGAGACACATCAGTTAGACGGTGTGTCCGAACTAAAACCGAATTTTGTTGGACATGATAAGGTTTATCACGAGTCGCTCTGAGCTACTGTTTCCTTCTATAGGATATGTATTAACAGTGCAAAACTTATTTAGAATAAGGTTCCATATAAATCTGTTTGACAGATATCATATAGGATATGAACAGGAAGAAACGGGGTTTCTCACTCCTAATAATTTGGGTATGCCAGGCATAACGTTTGGATGATGCCAAACTAAGAACCCAAATTGGATAAGTGCCAATATAGGTTATCCTAAGGGAAACCTTAAGTATAGTACTTATAATCTCACATGAGAACAATGTGATTGTTGCTCACCATGTGGTTTTTCCTGAGAGGAATACCGATATGCAGTGGTCGGTGGGAGGATAGTGATACTCGATGAAAATCGGAGTAATACTGTTCAAGGCACGAAGTCCTTAATGGAACACAAATAGTTCATCAATGATGAATCTGTACCATTAATCTTCAAATACACAAGAACTTCGTAGATCGGATAGAGTCAGAAAACAACCTAGGGTATGGGTTTCTGATCTAACCTCATAAAGATGTCAATCTTATGAAGGTATATCCACCGACTACGTTTTGAGGAAGTGATACGAGGTATCGACTCCCTATTATGGCAAAGTTCCATGAGTCTGAAATGGATTCCATGTATAACAACTATTTTGGATGCTAGTTGTTGTACCACAAGGCATTGTGCCTATTGGTACATTAAACTTCTTCAAGGAAGACATACATGGAAGGCAACATACCAACGTACAAAGCTGGGCTTTTGACGGAAAGGTATCGTTATCAACATTGTGTTAATAACGGTTCAACCTTTTACCTGTTGCCATGGTAAATCCATTTTGAAGATGCTTGTTGATAACTGCATATTTCATTTATGAAATGTGTCAGTTGCAGATCAAAATCACTTTCCTGAAAAGGAAACCTTTTGGAGGATGTTTACAACATCCTGACGATTTTGAATAACCGACAAACAAGGTTTGCGGGTTATTCGATCCATGTTTGGATTGAAGCAAGCATAAGGTTCTTGGAACTGTCGTTTTGAAATAATCATAATGATTTATGATTTGACTCAAAACGAAATAATTCTTGTGTATATAAGAAGGTTAGTGGGAGAGCGCACTGACAGTTAAATTCCCATAAAGCAATTGTTGAAAGCTTGGCTTTCATAGAAATTCTCCGTAGAATTTGGGGAGTAACAACCTTATTATTCAAGGAATAAAGATCTACTGGGATAGATTTGGAGTTGTTAACACTCTCTGGGAAATTGTACATTTAAAATGTACTTGATAGGGTGTCTCATACGCTTCGAGCATATGGAGTCACGTCGGGTCAATCCAAGTGACAGTCACTGGATTGAAGTTAAGAACATCTGTTAGTATCTCAGAGAACTAAAGATGTTGTCTTTAACTATGGAGAAGGAGAACTTGAAGTGACTGGGATCACCGCTGTAAGTTTCCAAACAATTAAATACTGAGGTACTATAAAGTTTGAATAACGGGACAGTGAGCTGGATATATTCCGAGTAAGATAACTGTTGTCGAATAAACAACAAATGCGGATTATTGCTGCAGCTGAGGCAGCAATAGAAGCCATTTGGGTCAAAAATAAATCTAATTGGATTAGATATAGTTCTGTTAGCAGCTGAGCTAGGCGTCAGCACATGCTAAGGAATTAAGGGTCTCATCGACGATCCAGATATATACTCCATATCATCTGATTCGTTCGGATCATACATCATGGCGATGTGATGATCGTATAAATCGCGTCAAACGATAATCAAAACAAATCCGCTGACGAAAACCTTTCCTCAGCAATTTGAGCGAACCGTACATAGTTCGGGTGTGGGACACTTGAGTGACTGGCTATGTGCCAAGTGGGAGATTGTTGGACAAAATGACCCATAGCGTCACTATTTGCACAGATCATTGTGTTGTTGTAGCAAATTAACTATTGACAAGGAAATTGCACTCTCATCATTTGTGATTAGATCACCATAGATATATAAATGAAGAGAGGTCCCTATGATTAGTTCCTGGACTGAGAATGATATGAGACAGTATCAGTCCCCGAAGGATTAATCATTAAATATCCCTAGCCGGAGTATTATCGAGACTGGACATCGATAATGCGGAATAGGCTAGTATTGCACTTGTGTGCGTTGTGAGGGCACAACAGCATAGTTCTCATATATATAAGTATTGGATACTTATGCAAGTGCGATAGGAGGTCGTGTTTCACCGATGGTACGGGAAACAGCTTCGCTCTGGATAGACCCCTCGGAATCCCATTGGTATTATGACTATGTGTCTATGGGAGGCCGAAATCAAGGTAGGTGTGTATAGTCTTAATCTGAGATTTGCATCGCTAATACTTACGATAATCGGTAGACTTTGGTCTTGGTGGTACATGGCTTTAACCGGTTCTGCGTACACCACTTTTGGGTTTATCAGAGAGTCGTAGTGTATTGGGTGTGATGTCGAGATGGAAGTATCACTTCAGTCATAGTGGAGATGATGTCACGCAGGATACGGTACTAGTGCTCTTGAGTGTTGCGCAACCAATCGGGATATTGTGACCAGGTCATGAATATCCGATTATAGAGACTATGTTACCAGACATCCGATATGTGCTTCGGACGGGGTAGACACTTATCCAGCCCCAGCCTTAGCACGTGACTATCCGATACTAGGCCGATACACACAATACAATCGTATACTACGCTTGATACAGATCTTAATATTCTAAAATGGATATGTCCGGAGAATTGGGTAGACTTGGTGCTTTCCTAGGAGTCGACCTTGTCTCGTAAATCGGTAGAACGTAGTACTTGGTACGTACGTGATTCGGATACTCCGACGACCGTATTTACTGCCAACTTATCCGGGGATCTCATGGGTCGCTTCCCGATAATCCACCGATGACGCACAACTCGCACTCTTGAATAATCTGGGATTATATAGAAGAGAGAGAAAATTAATCTAGGATTAATTACGGAGATATTTTATCTAGGATAAAATATCGTCTAGAGAGAGATAACGATTAATTTGGAATTAATCGGTAAATTAATATATTCGATATATTAAATGAAATTAGATTTCGACGCGGAATTAAAGTTAGATTTTAATTCGGGCAGTGACGTGAATAGTGAATTCGCTAGGCGTAATCATTTAATTACGACGCGACGGAAAAATCGTTAATTTGGAATTAGCGAACCCGAGCCCGAGTGTGATTGCGAGCGCATTCGTATTTCGAATTCAAGTGCGGCATCGCAAGTCGCATCAAGCGTCAAATCAATCGTCACATCAAGCGTCAAATCAAAGTCACTTTGAGTGATGATTGATTGATTGATGGATTGATGGATTGACTTGCATCACATCACTTTATTAAAGTGACATGTGATAGTTGATGTAAGTTGGTGTAATAGTGTTTGGAGGGAAAATCATTTACTTTTGGTTTTATTTAAATCAATTAAGTAATTGGTTTTATTATTTTTTCTTGGAAAATATATAAAGCTTTTTGGAAAAGCTTTTCATTAACACATTACACAACTTTCTTCTCTCTCTTTTTCTCTCTTCTCCTCACGCCCAAAACAGCAAATGTGGACTGGTTTTGAAGCCAAAAATGGCGTGAGCAATGGAAGCAAGAGTTGGGTTTTTGTGGCAAAAACCGCAAGTGCTAGCACACTACGAGTCTTGCGAAGGTGGTAGGGAGGTTCACCCATGAGCCGGGATCCGTTCGACGAGGCTTGGAGCTCCGTTTCGCAGCTCAAATTTCAGATTTGGAGGGCAGTGAACTGCTACCAGTGGCGCCAAAAACAGTGGGCTTTTTGGGCTTCATTCGTCTTCAAATCGACTCAACCGATCGATGTGAGTATTCCGCTACCTCCGTTGATGTGTTCACACTATGTTTTCATGTCTTGTTTGATCTTGGGACCTAGATAATAACCAACAGATCCCGGCTAACGTTCATACACTTTTATCCTTTACTTTCAAGGATCGTTACTCAAACACATGCAAATATTCCGTACCTTGAGAATTTATTTGCTATGCCATTACAACTTTGCAATAACTTATCTCTTGAGTCTGTACTATGAGGCGAATTTATCAAACCACCAATATTCTTGGCTAAAACCTGTTCCAAACCTATAGTGGTTTGATTAATTTAGACTAAGGTTGGGTACTTTATATGATTACCTTACCAAAATTATCTTGTTGTCACTTACTTTTGTCTTTACTTATTAAGTATTGTCTCATACCCTCGTTGCACCTGAACAGCTTCGCTCTCACACTTTTTCCTTAGTATTCTTTTCACCCTCTGCTTTATGCTACCCTATATTGAGAACTTCCTTGGTCTATGTCTCTATCTTCTTATCTTAGGAATGTCTTCTTTCCTTATACATCCTCTATATCATCATTTATGTACTTTTCTATCTGAACAACTTCGGCCCTGACTCATTTGCTCAGAACTGTCACTCGCTTTTATTCCGTTCTTAAACTATATCTAAATGTCTTATGTTCTGGTTTTCCTTCACTATACTTTCACTTATTCATGGGAACATCTTGAGGCAACCTTGAAGGTCCATCTCTACGACTATTATCTAACAAGGGTTGGGAGAGTGGGAGCTTATACATAGACCTTTCTGATTATGGTATTCTAGTTGCATATCTTTCTTGTCCTAGGGCCTAAGACTTTCATAAATATATATATCAGATGTCTATTAGGGCACTACTGCTAAAACTCTCTGGCTCGTTTTTTCTTTAAATTACTTCTGATCATTTTCAACTATCGACCACACTACTTCTTCTATGATATTCCTCTGGAGTCGTGCTCACTAAAAACTCCCTCGCGCTGGCTCTACACCTCTTCCTATTTAGTTTCTGTCGTTAAACCTTCAGAAGTCGTTACTTCCTCTTTCTGGGTGCCGCTATACTCTCCTTACTATTCTTCCTTAAGAAACTTGCTCTGTTACATAGATTCCTTTCTTATCTCAGTTCCTTGAACTCCTTACACCTTTATTTTCCTGAAAACTCTATCACCCTTGATTATTTAGGACATCTTCTACTAGATCTTTAATTCAGGTATTACTTTTTACTTAGTCTCTTTCTTCTTAATACCCTGAGACTCTTTGTAAATTTTACTCACTGGTCTCTACATACTTCTAGGTCATACTTCCTTAAGGATCCCTTAATTCAACGGTGATTTCCAGACTTAGCTCAACTCATCGTGGCTTCGATCTATTTTATCTTATATTTCTTTTCTATGTTTCATTGGAACCATCAATCTAGTTATCTAGCCATCTTGCGATTCGTCTAATCTGTTAATTGCTCTTCTTTACTGGTTTTTCTCTTTACTGGGCTCATAGCTGAGGGATGAGCATATGCATTTCTTAAGGATCTGCGGATACACGCTCTATTTAACACTTAAGCTCGGTAATGATCTATTTAGGTGACTATATGCTTAGTAGAATAGGGGTTTCTAGAAGAAAATGATCATCATTCGTTCTATAAGAACTTAGTTGACTATTCTATGTCTTGGGTCCACAACGATTATTATTTATCTATGCTATTGTCTTCTTAGTATGTTAATTATGCATTTGTATGTTTTGAATTTCCTTGTTACTGTTCACATTTCCTTTTTACCTTTTGCATAACCTATTTCTTTCCTCTACGCCCTGCTACTGAGGCTAGTAGTGTTTCATTTTCCTAACTACTTCCTAGATCTCACTCTCTATTCTCGTCATAAGTCTTAGCTTTAGCATTCTGTTGTACTGCATATACTAGTATTTTCATCACTCCAAAATATCTCCAACCTCTATGTTCTAATCTTGTATACTTCCACGAATTTCCACTAACTTGAGCTGATCAATAGGTTCTACTGCATTTTTATCTATCTTGTGGACTTCTGCTAGTCTTGGAAACCTCGCACTAACTTGCCTTGATCGTTAAGCCATACCGAGTTCTCTTCATATGTCCTTGAAAACGTCCTTAATCCTATTTCTGAGTAACATGCCTTCAAAGGTCTTTCCATTCCTTAAGATGAACTCCCATTGGGTTTCTTATGGTTCTCTATATCTATACTGGTAGGAAATGCTTTATATCTCGTTGGTTCTTTTCTTATGTCTCGATGGTTTCTATATCGTTATTCTAATACTCTATATCCTGGTAGAGTCTATTACTCATGTAGGGTAGGTATGAGATAGGCTCTGTCAGGACAACTTTCTTATCTAGTATCACTAAGCGGTGGTAAACTAGATAGCTCATGATCTTGTCTCCATCAGATTACTTGGGATAAGTTAACTAATCGTTTCTATTTATGACTTTTATTTTCCCGCTTTTAGGCCTGGGTCTAGATTCGGGGATCTGGAGTTCTCTAGGTCCTTTCTGACATCTCTTATCTGTGGGAACTTCCTAGGCTTACCTCGATCTCCCGCATCTTTTATCTTTCTATCTATTCCTCGTTACTTGGGGAACTTACTATCTATAGGAAGTACTTGAAGACTATTAGTTCGGCTTGAAGGAATATTCTGAGGTGGGAAATGATATTACATCTTCTAAGCACTATATTACTTGTTCGGGCTTTTTCAATTCTCTTTCTATTATCCCGGGTAGATATCCTTAAAATTTCACTACCTTATTCTATCTCTTTACTTTTCTTTATCTTTGGCTACTTATACTCTTATGCATCATTCGTTACTTTTGATTGCTTTCATTTCTCAATCCCTTGGTAACTTTTCTTAAAATCCTACTGTCTGGTTTCATAGCTTGTTTTTTCTTATGATATTAGGTCGCTATAACTTCAAGAATGTTTTTTAACTTGTATCTAGAGTATAATTATTCTCATAAGGAATGCTATTCGAATGATCTAGGAAAGCTTACTAACATGTCTACGGAACTTTAAGGACGTACGAGGATCGGATACTGGAGAGGTAGTGCCTTGCATACGAGTATCTCGGACATACTGCGTATACCAGACCCCAACACCCTGACCACTGCAGTCACTGACTCCCTAGACCATGCTCTGATATCATCTTTTTAACATCCCCGATCTGGGAGATGTTACCGGCAGGGGATAAACCTTACTAACCCATAAGCCTCTGACTTTCTAACCACAGACAGATACTAATATTCTTTTCTTTAATTGATCATATAATGTGTGGGACCGTGGCCCAAATTCAATATCATTACATATAAACTCATCATCTGAAACTAAAATCTCAATAACATATTTTTACATTGACTGTCTCAAAGTTAAAGACTAACACAAAACTTTTAATTGACTCAGACTGAGTCATATTCTATCTGACTTGTACTGGTGGACTCCATACCTAGTGACTGCATCAATATCTGTCCTCACGAGCTCGTCTTACGAGAATACCTGCAACCACATAATACTTGAGTGGGGGTTAGATCGATGTACGATCTAAGTGAGTGGACGGAAAATTGAAAAATTGACATAAAAAATTTCGAACCTAAAACCAAAGTTCCAGAAATTTCTTTATAAGAATATTCTTTTCTGAAAAACTTCGTCTGAAATCTCTCTTATAAAACTTAACCTTTCTGAAAACTGCTTTCTGAAAACCGTTTCTAAAATCTGATCTCTGAAAATATATTTTATGGAAAACTGATATCTGAAAACTCTTGTTCTGAAAATCTGGTATCTGAAAACTGATATGTATCTGAAAAACTTGACGTATGAGGGAATTACGTATCGCTGTCCCCCCCATACCCATATCTGCAGCCAGGAATGCAAAACCATGACTTTGGGGCATTACGTATCGCCGTCCCCCAAAACACACCACTCATGTCCCTGAAACTGATGGTCTTGGGGCGTTACATATCGTCGTCCCCCAAACCACTGAACTAGAGCCGGTAGTGCTGATCCATGCTACCACCTGACCCTGAAACTATGGACTAGGGGCGTTGTTGGATAATTATGACCCATAACATCACTATTTGTAAAAGACATGGTGTTTTTGTACAAATTAACTTTGTGACAAAGGAAATTGCTCTTTTATCATTTTGTAATAGCATTAATTGGATATATAAATGATAAACGTCCATATGATTAGTACCGGATTAATAATATATGAGACAGTATTAATCCACGAAAGGTTTAATCATTAAACATCCCTAGTCGTAGTATTATCGAGACTAGACATCGATAATGCGAAATAAACTAGTTTTACACTTGTGCGCGTCATGGAAGCTTAACGTCATAGTTCTCATATTTTTAAGTATTGGATACTTATGCAAGTGTGATAGGAAGTTATTTTAGCCGTTGGACCGGGAACAACTTTGCTCTGGATAGACCCATTGGAATCCCATTGGTAGTATGACTATGTGCTTATGGGAATCCGAATCAGGGTAGGTGTATGTGGTCTTAACCTGAGATTTGCATCGCTAATACTTACGAAAATCAGTATACTTTGGTTTTGGTCGTCCGGAGCTTTAACAGGTTCTGTGTACACCTCTTCTGGGTTTACTGAGAATTGTAGTGTATTGGGTTGTGATGTCAAGATGGAAGTATCACTTCAGTCATATGGAGATGATGATCACACAGGATACAAAACTAGTATTGTTAAATGCTGCAGCTATCGGGATAGTATGACTAGGTCATGATTATCTGATTACAGAGACTAGTTGCTAGTGATCCAATATATGATTCGTACGGGGCAGACACAATTCCAGCCCTAGGCCTAGCATGTGACATCAGATAATGGATCATATTACGCAATACATTGCATACTACGCCTGATACAGATTATATATTCCTCGTTGAATATTTCTGGGGAATTGGGTAGGCACGGTGCTTTGCTAGAAGCCAACCATGTCTTGTAATTCGGTGAGAACGTGGTACGGGGTACGCACGTGTTAGGATAGTCCGATGACCGTATTTACTACCAACATATCAGGGGATCTCTTGGGTCGCTTCCCAAAGATTCACCGATGATATTTGACTCAAACAGAATTAATCGGGGATTAATTATGAGAGAGAAAATTAATCTGGGATTAATTACGATAAGAATTTATCTGGGACTAAATTCATCTTGAAGAGAGAACATGATTAATTTGGAATTAATCAGCAAAGTAAATTTAATAGTTAAATTGGATTTTACTATTTAATTTATTTAATTGGGCTAAAATAATATATCGGATATATTAATTGAGTTGGATTTCAATACGGAATTAAAATTGGATTTTAATTCAAGCGAACGAATTAATTTGGAATTAATTCGCAAGCGACTTTCTTAATAATTTTGCGAGGCATTATTATTGAATTAAATTAGATTTAATTATTTAGCGACAGAAATTTCGTTTAATCGAATTAAACGAACCCGGACCCAAAGAGTGTTTTGTAAGCCAACTAGATTTGGAATTAAATGGGTGGGACTCATGACTTACATCAATTGTCAACAATTTATGGAAGTGGTTTGAAAAGTGATTGGATCTTTTATTACACACACCTACCACACTTTGGAAGTTAATATTGGTATTAGTTTTTTGGAAAATAAAAAAATATTATTCACTCTCTCCCTCACTTTCTCTCTTGGCCGAAAATAGATCTCCTTGGAGGAGAAAACTTTCTTTAAATTTTTTTTCAAGCTAGCACTTAAAGAAGTCAAAGAAAGGTGATAGGGAAACTCACCCTTGAGTTTGGAATTCAACACCAAGCTTGGAGCTTCCACATCCAAGGAAATTTTTGAAATCTCCAATCCGATCAATATGAGTATTTCCGCTACTTTCACTTGATTTATTCACACAAAAATCTTTTCGTTCCAAATACTTCAACTTCTGATGCGCCCTCGGTACATTTGCTTGCGCAATGGCTCCATTATTATCATAGTATAATGGAATCGAATTCTCGATATTTGGGACAACTCCCAATTATGTGATAAAGTTCTTAACCCAAACATCTTCTTTTGCAGCTTCAGAAGCTGCAATATTTTTAGCCTGTTAGTGTCCTAGACATGCCACGGGATCTCTAAGGGTGATTAGTGTGTGAATAGATCAATAAGTTTGCGGAATTAACTTACATTGAATGGCTTTGACTTTCAAAACTTTTCATGGATGTGAGGAAGCTCCAAGCTTTCTTTGTTGATTCCAACTCAAGGGTGAGTATCCCTATCACCTTCACTTGACTCCTTTTAGTGCTAGCTTGAACAAGAGAGGCATAATTTTGCCCTCCAAGAGAAGCAACAATTCGGCCATGAGAGAGGAAGCAAACGACCTTGGTGAGATAAGGCCATTCTTCCAAATGAGAAATCAAAGGCAATTTTGCATGGTGAGAAGGCCATTTTCCATTTTCCCTTTCGGCCAAAATGAAGTCAGAGGCCAATTGCCATTCTTCAAAAGAAAAGCAAAATTGGCTTTCCGCCAATGGAATGCGAAGTCAATGGCCTCTTGGCCAAAAGTGGGAAAACAGAGATAATAATGAATATTTCCAAAAAATTCATTAGTTGTATATCTTGACTTGGTAGGTGTGATGGGTAAGTAAAATCCAATTTATTATCCCAACAACTTCCATCAAATACTGACTAGTTGATGTAAGTGAGTGGGTCCCACCACTATGAATTCAAAATTCAAGTCGGCTAACTTGACACGTAACTTCGCTCGGGCCCGGGTTCGTTTAATTCCGAATTAAACGAATTTTCCATTGCGACGTAATTAAATCCAATTTAATTAAATAATAATGCCTGACAAAATTATTACGAAAGTCGCTTGCGAATTAATTCTAAATTAATTCTTTCGCCCGAATTAAAATCCAATTTTAATTCCGCTTTGAAAATCAATTTCATTTAATATATCCAATATATTATTTTAGCCCAAATAAATAAATTAAATAAAAAAATCCAATTTAACTATTAAATTTATTTTTCTTGATTAATTCCAAATTAATCGCGTTCTCTCTCTTCTAGTCGAATTAATCCCAGATTTATTCTTGCCGTAATTAATCCTAGATTAATTTTCTCTCTCATAATTAATCCCAGATTAATTCTGTTCGAGTCAAATGTCATCGGTGAATCTTTGGGAGACGACCCAAGAGATCCCTGGATATATTGGCAGTAAATGCGGTCATCGGACTATCCGAACACGTGCGTACCTGGTACCATGTTCTTACCAATTTACAAGACATGGTTGGCTTCTAGCAAAACACCGTGCCTACCCAATTCTCCAGAAATATTCTTTTAAGGAATACATGATCTTTGTCAGACGTAGTATACATAGTATTGCGTATTACGATCCAGTATCGGATGTCACATGCTAGGCCTGGGGCTGGAATTGTGTCTGCCCCGTACGATGCATATATCTGATCACTAGCAACTAGTTTCTTTATAATCGGAAAGTCATGACCTAGTCATACTTTCCCGATAGCTATAACACTATAGAGTACCAGTTCTGTATCCCTACGTGATCATCATCTCCATATGACTGAAGTGATACTTCCATCTTGACATCATACCCAATACACTATGATTTTCAGTATACCCAGAAGAGGCGTAAACAAAACCTGTTAAAGTCCCGGACGACCAAAACCAAAGTATACTGATTTTCGCAAGTATTAGCGAAGCAAGTCTCAGGTTAAGACCATATACACCTACCCTGATTCGGATTCCCATAGACACATAGTCATACTACCAATGGGATTCCGAAGGGTCTATCCAGAGCGAAGCTGTTCCCGTACCATCGGTAAACAGAACCTCCTATCACACTTGCATAAGTATCCAATACTTAAATATATGAGAACTATGTCGTTAAGCTTCCATAACGTGCACAAGTGCGATACTAGCCTATTCTGCATTATCGATGTCCAGTCTCGATAATACTATGACTAGGGATTTTTAATGATTAAAACTTTGTGGATTAATACTGTCTCATATCTTATTAATCTGGTACTAATCATATGGACTTTTATCATTTATATATCCAGGTAATCCAATTACAAATGATAAAATAGCAATTTCCTTTGTCACATAGTTAATTTGTACAACAACACCATGTTCTGTACAAATATTGATGCTATGGGTCATAATTGTCCAACAATCTCCAACTTGGCCTATAGCTAATCACTCAAGTGTCCAACACCTGAACTATGTACGGGTCGCTCAAACTTCTGCTGAGAAATAGTTTTTGTCAGCGGATTTGCAAGGTTATCATCTGATGTGATTTATTCGATCATCTCATCGCCACGATGTATGATCTCACGAATCAGATGAAACAGTTGAAGTACATACTTGGATCGTTGATGAGACCGTGGTTCTTTAGCCTATGCTGTAGCCTAGCTCAGTTGCTAGCAGAACTACTCCTAATCCAATTAGAAATTTATAAATCCAAAATGCTTCTTTTGCTGCCTCAGCTGCAGTAATATTCCGCTTTTATTGTTTAATCGGTAACAGTATCTTGCTTGGAAGATTTCCAGCTCACTGTTCCGTTATTCAAACTAAATATGTAGCCTTATTGCGACTTACAGTCGTCTTTATCGGTTTAGAAATTTGCAGCGGTGAACCCAGTTACCTCAAGTTCTCATTTCCCCATATTCTCAGAAAGCATCCTTAGTTCATCCAAGATACTCAAGGATGTTCTTTACTCAATCCAGTGACCATCACCTGGATGGGCCTGATTGTGACTGCATATGCTCAAAGCATATGAGACATCAGGTTGCGTACATATCAAAATATATGAACTCTGAGAGAGTGTCAGCAGCTTTCTAGATCTATCTTAGTAGATCTTTATTCCCAGAATAAAGCCTGCTTCTCCCAGGTATTCCATGGAGAATTTTATAAAAGCCAAGCTTTCACTGATTATAGTATGGGAATGTTATTGCCGAGAAGTAATACATCATCAATATTTAGGACAATGATTGTCATTGCACTCCCACTAACCCTCTTATATACACAAGAATCATCTTCATTTTGAATTAAATCATATACCATTATGATTACATCAAAACGATGGTTCCAAGAATTCAATGCTTGCTTTAATCCTTAAATGGATCGATTTTAACTTGCAAACCTTGTTTTCATGTTTTGGCACGACAAAACCGTCAGGATGTTGCATACAAACATCCTCCAAAAGGTTTCCGTTAAGGAAAGCGGTTTTGGCGTCAAGTTGTCATATTTCATAAACGAAATATGTAGCAATAGCAAGCATTATCCGAATGGATTTAATCATGGCAACAGGTGAAAAAGTTTCATCGTAGTCGACACTATATCGTTGACGATACCCTTTCTGTACAAGCCTATTTGCGTACATTTGTATGTTGTTATCCATGTATGTCTTCCTTGAAAACCCATTTAGTACCAATAGGCAAAATGCCTTCTGGTACATCAACCAGTGTCCAAACTTGGTTGGTATACATGGAATCCATTTCGGACTTCATAGCACTTTGCCATAAAAGGAGTCGATACCTTGTATCACTTCCTTATACGTAGTCGGTCCATCTTCCTCAATAAGATTAACATCTACATTAGGTGAGATCAGAAACCCATACCTCCCAGGTTGTTTTCTGACTCTCTCCGACCTACGCGGTTCATGTGTATTAGAAGATTGTGGTACAGTTTCATCCCTGATGAACTGTTTGTGTTCCGTAAGGGATCCGTGCCAAATACAATATTATTCCGATTTTCATCGAGTTTTACTTTCCTCTCACTTACCACTGCATATAGGAATTCCTCTTAGGAAAACCACATGGAGAGCAACAATTACATTGTTCTCTTGTGAGTTTTATAAGTACTATACTTTGGTTCCTTAGGATAACCTACAAATAGGCACTTATCCGATTTGGGTTCTAGTTTGGAACCATCCTAACATATGCCCAGCATTCTCAAATCTTCAGGAATGAGAAACCTGATTTCTTTCCTGTTCATATCTAATATGAAGTCTGTTTAACAGATTTTGACTGAACCTTATTCAAAATAAGTATTGCACTGTTCAATGTGTATCCCTAGAAGGAAATTGGTAGCTCAGTGCGACTCATCATTAACCTTACCATGTCCAACTAAGTTCGGTTTCTCCGTTCGGTCACACCGTCCAATTGAGGTGTTCCGGGAGGAGTCCACTGTGAAAGAATACTATACTCTTTCGAGTATCCCATAAACTCATTTATTTAATTATTATCCACCATGGTCTGACCGTAATATTTTAATACTTTTATCGGTCTGTTTTCTTACTTCGTGTAGAAAGTCTTTCAATTTCTCAAGAGTTTCCGACTTGTGTTTCATAAGATACACATAACCATAACGCGATGCCATATCCGTAAAGGTTACGAAGTATTCATATACACCTCTAGCCTAGCTAGACATGGGTCCACTTACCTCACTATGAACGAGGGCTAACAGATCAGTGACACATACATCTTTACTTTTAAAAGGTGTTTTAGGCATTTTGCCTAATAAACAAGATTCTCAGACATCATTTGAATTAGGATCAAATCCGTCCTAGTATCCACTCTTCGAAAGTGTGGATATACAAGTCTTTTTAATGTGTCACAGACAACAATGCCACAAATAAGTCTCATTTGATTTACTCAATTTGAGCCCTTTTGTTTGTCATGTCATATGTTTAAGATTCATTTATATTCAAAATATAAATACTGTTATTCACATCTAATGTGTATATCTCAATATCATCTTTATAGATAAAACACCTGGTGTTTCGGAACATAAATGTATACCCCCAACGAGTTAAACTAGATACAAAGATAATCTTCTTAGTGATGAGTGGTATTTATATCACTATTTCCCACTCATTTAACCAAATATTTTGTATAGTTTCTTGAGTTTTGTGAATATTTTGATGTGTTTTGTGTTATTTTGTAGATAAATAAAGTTTCAGGACATTCTGGAGGTGATTTGGGCCAAAACAGTGAAAATTGGACAAAAATGGCATTTTGGTAAATTCCTGCGTCGCGACGCCAAAACCTTCAGCGCCGCGACGCCTAACGTGCGCGGGGTCCACAAATCAGAATCTGAGAAAAGTTTGACTTTGGTAACGTGCGCCGTGCCACGTGTCACCATCACAGCCGATATGCTAACATATGCCGTGCCACGTGTCAGCATCCTACGGTGCCGAAAGTCATCATCGCCACGTGTGCCACGTGTCACTCCACGTCATTTCCACGTCATCAGCCACATCACCAGGTTGACCAAGTCAAACTGCCACCTCACTGCCACGTCATCATCAGCCAATCAGGAAGTGCCATGTGTCGCAATCCTACGGTGCCGACAGTCTCTTTCCCACGTGTCGCCACGTCACCGCCACGTCAGCATCAATCATTGAGTATCTAATTAAATCAAATAAAATTAAACCATATTCCTAATTAAAAGAGATCAAATCAAATCAAATCAACCCAAATCACATCTCTAATTAAATAGATTTTTCCTTATAGCACACTAATTAAAATATCCCCCCATAATTACACAATATTCTTTACCTATTCACATAAGGTAAACCCCAACCCTTGCATATAAAAAGAAGCCTAAACCAAACCTTAGAGGCCCCGGCTCATTCTCACGAAAACACAAAGAAAATAACTTAAAGCATTCACACCTAAAATATCCCAAAATTTCCTTCTATTGCGGTGAACAACCCACAAAATTTCCCTCACATTGCCGCAAGTTAACCACACCCAGCAACCCCATTCACGCCGAACACAACCCTTGAAGTCAGCCTTCACCTTGCCGCAATATACCCCCTGAAAACTCCCTCCTGCACTGCACCTTCTGACCACCAAACACTGTCCAGAAAATGCACCTTCTGACCACCGAAAATAGCCTATGAACTGCACCTTCTGACCACCGAAAACTGCCCAGTATTACCGAAAAATACCCCTGAACTGCACCCTAAAACTGTCGCAAAATCACCCCTGAAATACAGCCATACATTACAAAAATTTTACCCCTGGAACACAGCCCTTTTACCGTAAAACTGCATTAAAAAACTGCACCATTTCACCAAAATTCTGTCCCCTGAAAAACTGTCCAGTAAACCCGCAAACCGCAAGCCAAAATAGTCCTCAATTACCGCAAAACAGTGACCAGAAAATACAGCAAAAATAGCAGTGAAGCAGAGTAAAACAGCAACCCGAAACAATAATGCAACGAAGGAAAACAACGAACCAGTAAATCGGAAAAGCCGCGGAGCATCAACCCTTCCGACAACCGTGTAACGTACTTCCAAGAGACGACTTAAGAGGTTAGACCTGAAGGCACCCTTTTTATTTATTCTCCTTTATTTTTATGTATTTTCTTATTTTACTTCGCATGAGTATCGTTGATTGGTGTATGCTATGACTTTCGGATGAATGGAATATGTGTTCTCTCTTGCGGTATATCGGATGGAAACCCGAACGTAAATTCCGTAGCCAAATCCGAATGGACGGTAGTGCGGTCTGCACTCGGGATACAATGCCACGTACCGCTTGAGAGACACACATATTTCGTTTGATCCAATCTTATGTTTATTCATGAATTAGTCGTTTAGTATGTTATTTTCTTTTACAAATGATTTAGTCGTTTAGTATGTTGTCTTCTTTTATGCATGATTTAGTTGGTTGTTTCCAAGCGTGATTAGTTATTTCCTTCGCATTAGGAATTTAATTTATGCTTATGTTTAGATTGTTATTTATTTTCGCGTTTGATAATTCAATATGTTCATGAGATTATTATATGTTTGCCGTTATGACGACTTACTTTTATGCATGCAAACTTAGATTTAGGCTTTACTTTTATACATGCAAACTTAGATATAGGTTTTACTTTCATGAATGCGAATTAGACGTAGGCTATTCTTGCGTATGTAGGTTGAGTAGACTCGGTTAGATTATTGCACAAATCTGTTCATTACAAGTGGCATAAGTAAGGGACCATTCCGAACCCAACGGTTTGAGGTCTTCACTTGCGAGGGGTCAGTGCAGCCTTGAATCATTTTCCCAGTTCACATTGGGTGGCGACTCCATGTTATTTCTCCGGTTTAGTTCCCCCGTGGACTACTCCGTAATCCTGACTAGACCGCGAGCCTAGAACAACGTCGTCAAGTTTTGTATCCTACAGTCCGGTGACTCCACTGGGGATAGAGAATCGGCCCCGAAATAATGTCTTGTAATATTTGTGATTTGTGCTTTAGTTAACTTTGTCTACCGTGGGTTGAAGGGTTTAATCAAATGCATTAATAAAGCTAGGTAATGGTTTGGTGTCTTCCTTCATTCACTACCTTTCTGTAAAAGAAAAGCCGTGAAGGCACCTAGATAATCATTTACTCGAAGCTTACTGTGATGGAATAATTTGGAAGACCTATTGTCTATTCTTGTCAACAAGGCGATAAGAGCCTAAGAGGCTTGGGTATTGAAGAGAGTTCGCTCCACCCTCCCTCCGAGGAATCTTCAATAGGAAATCCATTTGACAGTCAGTCACGTATCATAACTCATTGGCACGTACCGTAAGGTATGAAAAGGGTGCGCTCTCTTGGTCGCTCGAACCCTTGAGTGGGGAGTCCTAGTTGTGGGCAATCCTTCGTCAGTGTGGAGCCTTTGTCTATACCCCTATAAACCCGCATATGAACTGTAGTTGTAGGACCAATAGAAACTAGTCCTTTGTGCTTGCGTTTAGGACCATCGTCATTTGGATTCAGTTGGACCTTTTGTCATGAGGTATGGGCTTGTTGGGCTATTTAAACTGGGACGGGTTCGTGCCTTATGAAAATTGGGCCAAGAGCTCCTAAAATGCCAAATGGACCATTTCGTGTTTAGGCCCCTTATTATTTGAAGTTGTTTAGCCATGTTATCGCAAAAGTGTAAACCTGTTGGGCCTTTTCAACTGGGACAAGTTTGCACCGCGTAATAGTATGATTGAATGCTTTAAAATGATAATGGGCCGACTTATACATTCCATGCATCGCACGCATACATGATGACTCACAGTTTTAAAAGACATCATAGTTATCCGTTGGGTTAGGGAAGAGGGAAGACTCGTCAAAAGTTACCGAGCGAATCAGTTAACGAGGGATCTCGTATGGATCAACTGGAAGCTAATCTCACTAAGGTTACCGAGCAACTGCAAGCTTTGAACACTGTTATGACTAATATGGCTGTGCCCCGCGCTGCGAGAGGCTCTGAGAATGAGCGGCGTGAGGGCCCTCTGAGCGGGTTGAATGATGATGTCCCCATCTTTGATGATGACATGGCAGAGTATGCCGCAGGAAGGATAGCCGGGTCTCAGGCCGAATTGGAGAAACTCTACGATCATGTGGAATCGGTTACCCGCAAGCTGAAGGGTAAGCATGAGGATTTGTTGGATTATGAGGCGATGACTTTTGAGGAGCAGCTGCCGGCTCAGTTCAAAATGCCTGACATAGACAAGTTCAATGGGAACGGGGATCCGAGGGTCCATCTCCGACAATATGTTTTTGTAATGAATTCAGTGGGCTTGTCGCAGCGTCAGGTTCAAAAGATGTTTGGGATGTCGCTTGAGGGGGCACTCGTAGTGTGGTACCATGGCCTTGAAAGGAAGGTTAAGGAGGATTGGAGAGCGCTGGCAGAAGCCTTTCTGAACCAATATGTCACGGATTTGGAGATCGACTTGTCACTTCGCGACTTGGAGAATACCAAGTAGAAGCCGGATGAGAGCTTCAAGGATTATGTGGACCGCTGGAGAAGCCAGCTTTTGAAAATACAGACTCGGCCCTCGGAGAAGGACCAGATTAAAATTATCATCAAGGGCACCAAACCCTCTATCTATGGCAAGCTGAGGAGGATGACCTCCATGATTACTGATTTTCGACAGTTAATGGAGACTGTCATGGATATCGAGGAATAAGAAGCGGAGAATAGGAAGTTTTATGGCCTGAACATGAGGACTGTTAACTGCAGAGGTTGCCGCTATCAGAAACCGGCATTTTTCTAACCTGGGTAGGCCTTTGTCTAAAGTGCTGGAGAAGTTGACAAGGCAAGGATTCCTAAAACCCTTGGAAACTAGACCACTTCCGCACCCTCTACCACCAAATCTCAACCCAAACCTTTACTGCCATTACCACCAGCAAAAAGGCCATGACACTGACAGTTGTGGCTGCCTCCGACATGAAATCCAAGACCTCATAGACTCTCACAAAATACCCGACCCCGAAAAGGAGCAACCCAACACACACTGGAACACCCTACCTAACTATCACTCTGTCCCACCACCTACCTACATGATTGGCTCCGGCCTACCAGAAAGCTTTGTCCTTCAAACCTTTGACCACCAAGCCTTTTGCCTGGGGATATGGGATAGTAGTAGTGAGGATGAAACAGGGCAGGGGAAGAATTTCTGGGAGGACTTCTCGAGCAGTGATGAAGATGAGGTAAAAGAAATGACGCGCAGTCGCTTTTACAATGATACCGCAGAAAAGGGAAAGTAAGTGTTGGTAGAAGGTAGAGAAGTGGCGGAGAACGGGGATAATGCCGAAGGAGATGTGGTGCTGCATCAGTTGAAGAAAACACAAGCACAATTAAGCATTTGAGAGTTGTTGTGTGCATCGCAGGAGCACAGGCGTGCCATGGTTGAGGCCTTGAGCAAGATAATAGTACCGGAGGATGCCAACCCCGCAATGTTTGTAGAATCAGTGCAAAAAGAAGCGTTGCAAGTGATAACGTTTTCTGAGGAGGAACTCCCGGCGGAGGGAAGAAATCATAACATGCCATTATTAATAAGAGCTGAAGTGAGAGGTAAAAAGACGTATTGTGTAATGGTGGATGATGGCTCATCTATCAATGTTTGCCCTTTGAAGATTCTGTCAAAGTTGGGTATGAAGGCAACAGATCTGAGTCCCTCCAAGATGACCATCAAGGCATATCATGACAGTAAGTGAGGCGTTGGGGGCACCTTTTCCGTAGTGGTCAAGGTTGGCCCGATTGAGGATGAGGTTGAGTTCATGGTGCTCGACATACCCACCACTTTTTCCCTGCTGTTGGGGAGGCCATGGTTTCACAAGCTTGGGGGCGTGCCCTCCACTCTGCATCAGGTTATTAAGTTTCCGTACGGGGGAGAGATTGTCACCATCCGAGCTGAGGTAGACAATGTTGTGGCCGCTTTGGAAATACGACCTTTCACGAGGTTCCAAGTGTCGGCAACCTTTGAGGAGTGGGTAGATCCTAAAGTGGCTAGGATCATGGAGAATATGAAGTTCGAGCCAAGTACAGGTTCGGGTATCAGAGGAGCATTGCCCGACTTTATGGGGCAAGCCACCAGGAGAGGGTTGGGGTACAAGTCTGATGAGGATAAATCTAAGACTAAGAAAAAAGGATCGAAACTGACGGAATACTTCGTGAAGGCAACGGGGTATCAAGGAAAACCTGAACCAGTGGAAGTCAACGGGGTCATGGTGCCCGGATTTGAGATCTTTCAGGATGTGATGGGTGAGAAACCACCGACATCAGAAGTTGAAAAGGATGAAGAGAAGTGGGAGGAAAAGTTGATGAAACTGGAGCGCCTGACCCTCGAAGAGAATAAGGAAACCGAGGAAGACCCGGTTGTGGGGGATGAAGCATCTTCCGAGGATGAAGATGTTTATCTCTCTGATTTATTCGAATGTATTCCTGCATCTGCTAGCAATAAAGATATTCATTTCGCTTACTTGTCTGAGTCTCTCTCTTTCAATTTGCATGACTTGAGTATATTTGACATCAACTCAACCAAAACAAACGCATTCAACCTTGGTACGCTTGAAAGCCCCAAGGAAGTCTTAATTGCGAGTGAGGTTACTTCTGAAGAGCGGAAAAAATTAGAAGAGATGTTAGTCAAATGTGCCAAAGTTTTCGCGAGGAAGAGTTGATGAAACTGGAGCCTGACCCTCGAGGAGAATAAGGAAACCGAGGAAGACCCGGCTGTGGAGGATGAAGATGTTTATCTCTATGATTTATTTGAATGTATTCCTGCATCTGCTAGTAATAAAGACATTCATTTCACTTACTTGTCTGAGTCTCTCCCTTTCAATTTGCATGACTTGAGTATAATTGACATCAACTCAACCAAAACAAAAGCATTCAACCTTGGTACGCTTGAAAGCCCCAAGGAAGTCTTAATTGCGAGTGAGGTTACTACTGAAGAGCGGAAGAAATTAGAAGAGATGTTAGTCAAATGTGCCAAAGTATTCGCGAGGAAGAGTTGATGAAACTGGAGCGCCTGACCCTCGAGGAGAATAAGGAAACCGAGGAAGACCCGGCTGTGGAGGATGAAGATGTTTATCTCTCTGATTTATTCGAATGTATTCCTGCATCTGCTAGCAATAAAGACATTCATTTCGCTTACTTGTCTGAGTCTCTCCCTTTCAATTTGCATGACTTGAGTATATTTGACATCAACTCAACCAAAACAAACGCATTCAACCTTGGTACGCTTGAAAGCCCCAAGGAAGTCTTAATTGCGAGTGAGGTTACTTCTGGAGAGCGGAAGAAATTAGAAGAGATGTTAGTCAAATGTGCCAAAGTATTCACTTGGTCCTACGAGGACATGCCTGGAGTAGACAGAAACATCGCCCAGCACGTGATACCGACTTATCCAAATATGAAGCCGGTAAAGCAGAAAATCCGAAGGATGAGACCTGAGTGGGCCTAGAAGGTCAGAGAAGAAGTCAAGAAACAGATAGATGTGGGATTTCTAGAAGTGGTGAAATACCCTGAGTGGTTGGAAAATATTGTGCCAGTGCCGAAGAAGGATGGAAAGGTCAGAATGTACTTAGATTACAGAGACCTCAACAAAGCTTGCCCGAATGATGATTTCCCTCTACCCCATATAGACGTATTAGTTGATAGTGCGGCTTTATCTACCATGTACTCATTCGCGGATGGGTTCTCAGGATATAATCAGGTTCTTATGGCTGAAGAAGACAAGCATAAGACTGCCTTTGTTACTGAATGGGGTACGTATTGCTACAAGGTGATGCCGTTTGGGCTTAAGAATGCAGGAGCCACTTACCAGCGGATGACCACTACGTTATTCCATGATTTGATGCATAAAGAAATTGAAGTATATGTGGACGAAATGATGGTGAAATCAGAGACAAGAAGCGGACATATAGAAGCACTGGAGAAGTTCCTTGAATGAGTCGACAAATACAACTTACGGCTAAATCCCAAGAAGTGTGTGTTCGGGGTAACGTCAAGCAAGTTGCTGGGACACATAGTTGGAATGGAAGGAATAGAAGTAGACCATGAGAAGATCAAGGTGATTACAGAAATGCCTGCACCGAAGATAGAGAAAGAAGTTAGAGCATTCCTCAGGAAGATTCAGTACATCAGTCGGTTCATCGCCAAGTTGACATCGGTATGTGAGCCTATCTCCAATTTGCTAAGAAAGGACCAGCCAGTGAAATGGAATGAGCAATGCCAAGAAGCCTTCGACAAGATCAGAGAATATTTGGTGAAACCTCATGTTTTGAAACCTCCAAGACTAGGAAAACCTTTGGTATTATATTTGGCCATTGAACCCGAAGCGCTGGGGGCAATGATGGTACAAGCATATGAGACATGGGTAGAGCATGCAGTCTACTACCTCAGTAAAAAGATGCTTCCATATGAAGCTCGCTATCAAGAAGTATACAAGATTTGTTTGGCAGTAGTGTGGGCGTCCAGAAAGTTACGTCATTACTTCCAATCTTACAAGATCCAAGTGGTAGCAAAGGAGAATCCTTTGAAGTATCTGCATTCAGTGCCTTCACTAGTTGGGAAGTTAGGCAGATGGTTGGTGTTGCTGACAGAGTTCGATATTGAGTACCTCATTTCCAAAGTAATCAAAGGGCGATCCGCAGTAGAGTTCCTGGCATTACAACCGACAGAAGGAGATCAATACAAGTTTGAGTTCCCAGATGAGGAAATCCAAGCTATAACAGTCCAAGGATGGAAGATGTACTTCGACGGAGCAGTGAACTGCAAAGGAGCCAGAATCAGAATTGTGATAGTAACCCCTGAAGGAGAAACCTTGCCTATGGCCAAAAGGTTGACGTTCGGAGTAACCAACAATATGGCTGAGTATGAAGCATGCGCCTTCGGATTGACGACATTGATAGCCTTGAAAGCTAAGAGCGTGGAAGTCTATGGAGACTCGATGTTAGTAGTCCGACAACTGCAAGGAGAATGGGAATTAAAGGAAGAACAGTTGAAACCCTACTTGTTCCACCTCAGGAGTCTAGCACAGGCCCTCCCCGATTGTAAATTCCAGCACTTGCCGCGAGAAGAGAACTAAATGGCAGACGCATTGGCTACACTTGTCGCAACTTGGGAAAATCCAGAGAAGTTGGTGATGAGACCTCTGATGGTGACAACGGCAAGAAAACTAGTTTATGAGATAGAAAGAATCTTGGAAATAGAAGTCGATGATGGGAAACCTTGGTACTATGATATTCAGTGGTATTTGGAACGTGGAGAAGTCCCAGAAGAAGCAAGCAGAAAAGACAGGATAGCCATTCAGAAATTGGCTTCCCAGTATGTGAGTTTGAATGGAGAATTGTACAAGAGGCAAGCGAATGGCTCGACGGAGCAGTGAACTGCAAAGGAGCCAGAATCAGAATTGTGATAGTAACCCCTGAAGGAAAAACCTTGCCTATGGCCAAGAGGTTGACGTTCGGAGTAACCAACAATATGGCTGAGTATGAAGCATGCGCCTTCGGATTGACGGCATTGATAGCCTTGAAAGCTAAGAGCGTGGAAGTCTATGGAGACTCGATGTTAGTAGTCCGACAACTGCAAGGAGAATGGGAATTAAAGGAAGAACGGTTGAAACCCTACTTGTTCCACCTCAGGAGTCTAGCACAGGCCCTCCCCGATTGTAAATTCCAGCACTTGCCGCGAGAAGAGAACCAAATGGCAGACGCATTGGCTACACTTGCCGCAACTTGGGAAAATCCGGAGAAGTTGGTGATGAGACCTCTGATGTTGACAACGGCAAGCAAACCAGTTTATGAGATAGAAAGAATCTTGGAAATAGAAGTCGATGATGGCAAACCTTGGTACTATGATATTTAACGGTATTTGGAACGTGGAGAACTCCCAGAAGAAGCAAGCAGAAAAGACAGGATAGCCATTCAGAAATTGGCTTCCCAGTATGTGAGTTTGAAGGGAGAACTGTACAAGAGGCAAGCGAATGGCATTCAGTTGAAGTGGTTAAGAAAAGAATAGGCTCAGAAGGCAATGGAAGAAGTACACGCCGGAGTATGTGGACCGTACATGAATAGATTGAACTTGTTCCACAAGATAGTCAGACAAGGTTCCTACTGGTCGACCATGGAAGCTGAATGCGCGAAGCTGGTAAAGCATTGTCATAATTTTCAAGCGCACGGTAACTTAAACCATTTGCCGCACACAGCGTTGCATGGGCTATCAGAGCCGTGGCCTTTCTCAGCATGGGGAATTGATATGATCGGAGAGATTCGATCACACGCTTCAAACGGACATCGCTTCATAGTAGTGGCAGTAGACTACTTCTCGAAATGGGTGGAAGCCGAGTCATTTCACAATGTCACAGTAAAGCAGATGGCAAAGTTCATAGCCCGGAACATCATTTACCGATATGGGATGCCGCATCATGTAGTAACCGACAACAGAGTCCAGTTTCAATGAGAAACAAAGGCAATGCTACAGAGGTATGGGATAGGACATCACAAGTCATCACCTTACAGACCACAGGAAAATGGGGCTGTCGAGGCAGCCAATAAGACGATATAGAAGATGTTAGCCAAGTGATGGAAAACTACAAAGATTGGGCCGATAAGCTACCGTACGCCCCGTGGGGGTACAGAACTTCTGTGAGGACTGCAACGGGAGCCACACCTTACTCTTTGGTCTACGGAATGGAAGCGGTATTACCAGTAGAAGTTGAGATACAGTCCATGCGGGTATTAGCAGAAGCAGAGTTACCCGAATAAGAATGGGCCTCGCAGAGATTCGAATAGTTAGCACTGCTGGATGAGAAGAGAATGAAATCCTTGCATCATATGCATATATACCAGAAGAGGTTGGCTCGAGCGTTTAACAAAAAAGTACGTCCTACTAAGATCAGAAAGGGTGATCTAGTACTTAAGCAGTCGAAGCCATCGACGACAGACCCGAGAGGAAAGTTTAGACCCAATTGGGAAGGACCCTACATAGTCCAGAAAGTAATGGGAAATGAGGCAGTAAGACTGTCAGACTTGGAAGGGAACGAGTTCACCGAGCCGATCAACGTGGATAGATTGAAGCAGTATTTTACCTGAGGAAAAGAAGACCGAGCAGTCACCGACAGAAGACCTAACCCAATGGAACAGGAAATTCATTCATGCATGCATGCATACACATAACGTATCTGCATTTTTTTTGTGTTTTGTTTTGTATTCATAGGTTTCAACGAAGAAAAAGAGAAAGCGGTAAATGTAATTCAACCAGAAGTAGCAACAGTATAGTGTCAGCAGTTTTCAGGAATGAATCACAGGGTTGAGGCCCGCATTAGTATTAGTTTTAGGGAAGGAACCCCAGGGTTGAGGCCCACATCGGTATTAGTTTCGGGGATGAGTCACAGGGTTGAGGCCCACACCAGTATCAGTTTCAGGAAGGAATCCTAGGGGGGCAAAGCCCACATTATCAGTAGTCGAAAGAAAGAATTCCAGTGGAGTGAGTGAAAAAAAAAAGAGAAAAGAGAGAGAGAGAGAGAGAGAGAGAGAAGTCCTTGATAGTGAAGCATATGTCCAATAATGAAATTATTTGCTGTAGGGTGAAACCTTAGAAACGATAAGTGCGAGATGTGCTCTCATCCGGTATTCTGAGTAGTTGATCTCGGCTAGACTCGCGAGCACTTGATTACGAGATCTTAGTAGTAGAAGCTTGAGTAGTTGGCGAAATGACTAGTTGAAGAGATGGCGGATCGATGAATGACCGTTTGCCTAGATGTTCATCCTGGTTTACTTATGTTACGATATGTGATATGGTTGGAAACAAAGAAAAATTCTCTAAAAAGAAAAAGAACAGACCACCTATAACCGATAATGTGAAGCTACCCGTGGGCGAGTATTAGGACCACCATGAGGAGAAATGCTACCTTAAAGGGTAGGTGTGTCGAAAAAAAAGAAAAAGAAAAAAAGAAAAAGAAAATTCAAAATGAAAAGAAAGAAAGAAAGAGACAAAAGAAAAAAACCATATCATGTAGAGTACGAGAAAGTAATCACAGAGTATGATCAAGACATCTCGGTTGGTTAGACCCACTGATCCAATTCTCCGAGAAAAAATCATCGAGTTGGTTTACTTAAGGATTAAGCTGCGAAAGAGCCTTGACACACACACACTAGGAGTCTAGTTCAGATCACTCATTCAGACGATCAGATTTGAGTGTATTAAGTACTTTGAAGGTTCTCCGGTTTCGACGCGAAGCATCCATTGAGGACGAAAATATGTTTAGCTATCAGGATTATCTCGTGAGAGGCAGTACAGTATGTTGGTATGCAACACCATATCAGGAGATCTACTTTGACCTTATGAAAGCAGAAAGATGAATCGAGACTGGGGGCGACCAGTCTACCATTTCTCATACAGCACGGTTCGGGAACGAACCATTACATCAGCGTCAGTATTAGTTTTGGGGATGAGTCCCAGGTTCGAGGCCCACATCAGCATCAATATCAGTTTGGGGATGATTCCCAGGGTCGAGGCCCGCATCAGTATCAGTTTTGGGATACGTCCCAAGGTCGAGGCCCGCATCAGTATCAGTTTTGAGATGCATCCCAGGGTCGAGGCCCACATCATCATCAGTTTTGGGATGCGTCCCAAGGTCGAGGCCCCCGTTGTTAGCAGTTCCGGGATGCGTCCCAGGGTCGAGGCACCCTACATCATCAGTTTTGGGATGTGTCCGAGGGTCGAGGCCCACATTGTCAGTGGTATTGGGATGCATCCTAGGGTCGAGGCCCCCGTTGTCAACTGTTCCGGGATGCGTCCCAGGGTCGAGGCCCATTGCGTTATCAGTTGTAGTTCCGGGATGCGTCCCAGGGTCGAGGCCCCCTACATCATCAGTTTTGGGATGCGTCCTAGGGTCGAGGCCCACATTTTCAGTGGTATTGGGATGCGTCCCAGGGTCGAGGCCCCCGTTGTCAGCAGTTCCGGGATGCGTCCTAGGGTCGAGGCCCACTGCGTCATCAGTTGTAGTTTCGGGATGCGTCCCAGGGTCGAGGCCCCCTATATCATCAGTTTTGGGATGCGTCCTAGGGTCGAGGCCCACTGCATCATCAACTCAGTTCGAAGCAGCAGGCAAGTCAGGTGGTAGCTGGTGAGCCAGGTAAGTAAAAATGCATTGCATAACTTTGATAGGATTGTCATTGTCACACACTGTACAAATCCCATCAAAGTGGGGGTGACTGTAGGCACTGCATTTTTGCATATAAGTCCCGATGATGAGTCTCACATGGAGACACTACCTCTTTAAGTTGTGGAAGTCGCGGGAAACAGACGTCGGAAGGGAAGAGTCAGAAATTGACACCTTGTTGGATTTAATTCGTTTTCTTAGCTTCGGGTTTGCTCGTTAAGCCTCTGTTTTAAACTTATCCTTAGCCCAAAACCCCCGCAAGTCACACACCAAGCCCATACATCACCAAACCACACACCAAGCCCACCAAAAAAAACCAAATACACGCCCAAAGCCTCTAACCCCACGCCCACCTCCTTCCAAAATAACAAAATCACACATTAAACACATGCTAAAATCAAGACAAATCACCTTCCCAAATTAAAGAAATCAAATCAAATCAAATTAAATCATATTCCTAATTAAATAGATCAAATCAAATCAACCCAAATCACATCCCTAATTAAATAGATTTTTCCTTATAGCACACTAATTAAAATATCCCCCCCCATAATTACACAATATTCTTTCCTTATTCACATAAGGTAAACCCCAACCATTACCTATAAAAAGAAGCCTAAACCAAACCTTAGAGGCCTTGGCTCATTCTCACGAAAACACAAAGAAAATAACCTAAAGCATTCACGCCTAAAGCATCCCAAAATTCCCTTCTATTGCCGTGAACAATCCACAAAATTTCCCTCACATTGCTACAAATCAACCACACCCAACAACCCCATTCACGCCGAGCACAGCCCCTGAAGTCAGCCCTCACCTTGCCGCAAATTACCCCCCTAAAAACTGCCCCCTGCACTGCACCTTCTGACCACCGAAAACTGTCTAGAAACTGTACCTTCTGACCATCGAAAACAGCCCCTGAACTGTACCTTCTGACCACTGAAAACTGCCCAGCATTACCGAAAAATACCCCTGAACTGCACCCTGAAACTGCCGCAAAATCACCCCTAAAATACAGCCCCACATTACAAAAATTTTACCCCTGGAACACAGCCTTTTTTACAACAAAACTGCACTAAAAAACTGCACCCTTTCACCAAAAATTTGTCCTCTGAAAAATAGTCTAGTAAACCCGAAAACCGCAAGCCAAAACAGTCCCCAATTATCGTAAAACAGTGACAAATAAATACAGCAAAAACAGCAGTGAAACAGATTAAAACAGCAACCCGAAACAGTGAAGCAATGAAGGAAAACAACGAACCAGTAAATCGGAAAAGCCACGGAGCATCAACCCTTCCGAAAACCGTGTAACGCACTTCCAAGAGATGACTTAAGAGGTTAGACCTGAGAGCACCCTTTTTATTTATTCTCCTTTATTTTTATGTATTTTCTTATTTTACTTCGCATGAGTATCGTTGATTGGTGTATGCTATGACTTTCGGATGAATGGAATATGTGTTCTCTCTTGCGGTATATCGGATGGAAACCCGAACGTAAATTCCGTAGCCAAATCCGAATGGACGGTAGTGCGGTCTGCACTCGGGATACAATGCCACGTACCGCTTGAGAGACACAAATATTTCGTTTGATCCAATCTTATGTTTATTCATGAATTAGTCGTTTAGTATGTTATTTTCTTTAACGCATGATTTAGTCGTTTAGTATGTTGTCTAGTTTTATGCATGATTTAGTTGGTATTTCCAAGCATGATTAGTTATTTCCTTCTCATTAGGAATTTAATTTATGCTTATGTTTAGATTGTTATTTATTTTCGCGTTTGATAATTCAATATGTTCATGAGATTATTGTATGTTTGCCGTTATGACGACTTACTTTTATGCATGCAAACTTAGATTTAGGCTTTACTTTTATGCATGCAAACTTAGATATAGGTTTTACTTTCATGTATGCGAATTAGACGTAGGCTATTCTTGCATATGTAGGTTGAGTAGACTCGGTTAGAATATTGCACAAATCCGTTCATTACAAGTGGCATAAGTAAGGGACCATTCCGAACCCAACGGTTTGAGGTCTTCCCTTGCGAGGGGTGAGTGCGGCCTAAATCATTTTCCCAGTTCACACTGGGTGGCGACTCCATGTTATTTCTTCGGTTTAATTCCCATGTGGGCTACTCTGTACTCCCGACTAGGCCGTGAGCCTAGAACATCGTCGTCAAGTTCTGTGTCCTACACAAACAAATTAAATTAATACGTCATTCCAAATTACATATTAATTCAATTAAAGTGCAATTACCATAATTAATTAATTAACCTAATGTTTCCAAAACATCAATTTAATCTAATTAATCATGCCTAATTCCCAAATTTATGTCCAACATAAAATTGGTGCAAAATCAACTCCACAACATGCTATAGGCTCACGAAATATTACATGAAATAACACCCAATTTTGATTTCAATCCAATTAAATCAATAATGAATATTCATTTCATGCTTTTAACATATCTAATTGTGAAAATTGAAAATTTACCATGAGCATTTTCTATGGCTTATATTCGGCTTGTGAGGGGATTTGGGGAAAATTAATCTAATCATTTTTTTCTCAAAATCAAAGATACACAAATCCAATTCATCATCATCCAAACACAACCAAATAACCAATTTAGAAATTTATAAGCTCTAAGCACAAAATCCCCAAATAAAGTCCATAAACCCTAAATTAAAGCTTAAGAACCCTAGATCATGCTTAGAAACTGCTCTGATACCATTGTTAGTGTCCTAGACATGCCACTGTATCTCTAAGCGTGATTAGTGTGTGAATAAATCAATAAGTTTGCAGAATTAACTTACATTGATCGGCTTTGACTTTCAAAACTTTTCATGGATGTGAGGAAGCACAAGCTTTCTTTGTTTATTCCAACTCAAGGGTGAGTATCCCTATCACCTTCACTTGACTCCTTTTAGTGCTAGCTTGAACAAGAGAGGCAGAATTTTTCCCTCCAAGAGAAGCAACAATTCGGCCAAGAGAGAGGAAGCAAACGACCTTGGTGAGATAAGGCCATTCGGCCAAATGAACAATCAAAGTAATTTTGCCTGGTGAGAAGGCCATTTGCCATTTTCTCTTTCGGACCAAAATGAAGTCAGAGGCCAATTGCCATTCTTCAAAAGAAAAGCAAAATTGCCTTTCGGCCAAGGACGATCTTCAGATATAGCAAGGGGTAATGGACCCTCTTATACATATCCCAGCTTCTCGGATCCAAGGACGATCCTCAAATCCATATCCCAGACAGTAATTTTTTATGCGCCTTTAAGCTTATTCATATCCAATATATGAGGAAATGGGTTGTTTGAAGAAGCCGCCATAGTAAATCTATCACATAGATAGCGAAAAACGGTTAACAGATAAACAATTTCATATAATATCAAAAGTATTAAATAGATCATGGATTTTTAATCTAAAAATGCCCCTCTCATTATTTCATGCAAAACTGTAATCCCCAAACAGAATACATAACATGAAATAATCAAATTAAATACAATAGTGAAAAGTTATAACATGCAATACTCGGATATAGTCATATAATATTTATCTATAAGCGTATTGACAAGACGGACCAAGAAGAAACATAATCAAATACATATAAATTATACAACCTTATTTCAAATAGGGATTTTCCGCAAAAAGATGTTATTCACTTTATTTAATCAAATTAAATAAACACATGCATGCATAGAGTAAAGATTAGATTAAACATTTAAATTTAAAGGCATAATCATATCATGTGTTCAGAATCAAACACGCTCTAATATCATTTTGTAAAGGTTTTTAAGCAGTATAACTAGGTGTAGGCATTGCATTTTTGCATATAAGTCCCGATGATGAGTCTCGTATGGAGACGCTACCTCTTTGATTGTGAAAGCCGCGGGAAACGGACGTTGGAAGGGTAAAGTTGGAAATTAGCATTTGGTCGAATTTAACTCGCTTGTTTCGCTTCGGGTTCGCTTGTTGGACCTCCATTTTAAAACACACACCAACCCAATCCGAAAAAATAAAAAAAACACATCTCACAAATTAAATTAAAACAAATTAAATTAAACTTAAATTTAATAACTAATTAAAATCCAATTAAACTAAATCTAATTATTAAACCTAATTAAATTAAATCAATCACCTAATTTAAATAATTCACTACCTAAATTACATAATGTCTTGCCTTAAATAATTAAAATCAAATAAACACATAAATTAATTGATTTTGTTTCCTTTCAAAACATGCACAAACTTAACCCTAATTTCCCTACCCTCTCACTATAAATATAATACAAAAAACCCTAATGGCCTGGGGATTCTTCCTCTCCACACTCTCTCCTCGCCTCCCACCTTCTCCCTCACTTTCACGGCTAAAACCAAAACCCTAAGGCATTCGATCTCTCCCCTCTCTCCAAAACGCCTCACGTCCCTAAGCCTCCGTGCATCTTTCTTCTCTCTCAAACATATAAAACCTAACCTTACCTCTCTCAACCCTTCCCTTCACGCCGCCTACACACATAAAAAAGCACATGCACGCCACTCCCTAAAGGACACATCACACACTCAAAAGCACATTCTCCCCACTCCACTCACGAAGGATACAAACCCTAGCCTGAACGCTTCATACAGCCACTCCAAGACTCTCGACCAACTCCTTCTTCTCTCTCAAAACACCGACACAGGCCACACCATGCAGACACATAGCCTCTCTCTAAACAAGCAAAAAGAATAAACCCTAGATGGCTCTCACTCTCGGCACCACACAGTGAGCCACGCACCAACCCTAGACGGCTTCTACACCAAAAGACCAACTTCACTCAAAACCCTACACGCCACTGACCTTAGCCACTCACACATACGTTAACAGACAGCCACGACCCACTTCCTTTCGCGCCCTTAGTGCCACCACTCGTCCATAACGCCAGCCCTCCACTCAAACACCTGCTGCCCTCAGCCTCATCAAGCCCACGATCCCAACAACAACACGTAGCCAGCCTCAAAGCAGCTCTCACTGGCCCTCACGAAGCAAACCTCACCTCACGCAATTGCCCTTCCAACAAACCCACCATACGCACGCACCTGACCCTTCCCGCATCTGACCATTCACGTAACAATACCCTCCAACTCAGCCATTACTTCAAGCCAATAGCCCTCAACTCAACGTCACAAGTCCCACATCGATCAGCTACTGCCTCCCTCAAAGACACAAGCACAGCAGCCCCTCACTCCATCTTCACGTAAACACACTACACCTGCCCTCACGCTTCTGCCAGCCACTACGTCCCTAACCTCGCCTCTCTGCCCCCAAATTCACCAAAAAAACCGAGAATAAATAACCCTGAAACCGAGCCACAAACAGTCGTGAAAGTAAGCCCAAAAACTGCCCAGAAAACTACCCAGAAAACTGCCCAAAAAAACTGCCCAAAAAACTGTCCAAAAACTGCACAAAACAGTCCCAAAAAACTGCACAAACCAGTCCCTTAATTACCCCAAAATAGCGACCAGAAAATACAACAAAAATAGCCGCGAAACGGAGTGAAAACAGCAGCCCGAACAGCAAAACAGCGAGGAAAGACGTTGAGTTGGTGAACCAAAAGAGTTGCGGATCATTCACCCTTCCAACGGACGTGTAACGCTCTTTCGTGAGACAACAAAAGAGGTTAGACATGAGGGCACCTTCTTACTTATCTTCTTCGTTTTATTTTATTATTTTAAAATATTATTGCATGAGAGTCGTTTGAGGCATGATGTGATTGTTGGGTGAGCGGGATGTGTGTTCCCTTTTGTGGTATATCGGATGGAAACCCGGACGTAAATTTCGTAGCCGATTCCGAATGGACGGTATTGCGGTCTGAACTCGGGATACAACACCACGTACCCCTTAAGATGCACGTATCTCGTCTCATCCAAATTTTTATTTGAGCATGTCATAGTTCTAGGCCGTTTATTTATTATTTTAAGCATGAGTTAATTTAGTCTTGTTATTTAATTTTCAAAAGCATGATTGTGTTATTTAGGCATGTTGTTTCTTCATTCTTTATGCATGATTTTTCGTTTATGTTTAATTAGTTATTTGTTTACTTTGGTTTAATAGTTCGATATGCTCGTTGTGTTATATTGTGTGGAGTTATTTGGATGAAAGCATGTTAGATCTAAGTACCATTGAGCATGGATGTTGAATAGATTCGGTTAGTTTATTGCACAAATCATATCATCACAAGTGACATAAGTAAGGGACCATTCCGAACCCAACAGTTTGAGGTCTTCCCTTGCGAGGGGTGAGTGCGGCCTTAAATCTTTGTCCCGGTTCACACCGGGTGGCGACTCCATTTTATTTCGTACTTCCCAACAAGGCCGCGAGCCTAGAACAGCGTCGCCCAGGTTCTGTTGTCTACAGTCTGGCGACTCCACTGGGGATTTAGAGAATTGGCCTCGAAATCATGTCTTGTGATGTGTATGATTTTTGCTTTAGTTAACCGTGTCTATAGTGGGTTGAAGGGGTTTAGTTAAAGGCATTGTCACCGAGAGCCTTCGTCAGCGAGAGCCTTTGTCCGCACTCCCGAAAACCCACATATGAACCATAGTTGTATGACCTATAGGAGCCACTCCTTTATGCTTTTGATAACCCCATGCATATTATGTCTCATACATCACATGCATCTCATCCATACATGCATCATGTTAACCCTCGTGTCTTAAAAGTCATCATAGATATCCGTTGGGTTAGAGAAGAAAAAAAAAAGGCTTGTCAAGAAGAGTTTAGCAAACATGGATATCGGGGAAAAGGAAATTGAGAAACAGAAAACCTTGCGGCAAAGATAGAAAGACCATTGGGGGGCCTTTAAAAAAAAAAAAAAGAGAAAAAAGAGAGAAAAAAAGAAAAAAAAAAAGGGAGATAAAAGAAAAAGAAAAAAAAAAGAAAAAAGAAAAAAAACAAAAACAAAAACAAAAAAAGAAAAAAAAAAGAGAGAAAAAAAAAAAGAGTTGTTGTTTGTTTTTAGTCTTTGATAGTTAGACATAAGTCCAATGATGAAATTGATTGCTTTAGGGCGAAACCTTAGAAACGATAAACTCTTGACGTGCTTTTATCTGATACTTTGAGTAATTGATTTATGTTACACTCGTGAGCACTTGATTATGGTTCTTAGCAGTGAAGACCTGAGTAGTTGGCAAAGTGACTAGTCGAAGAAATTGTAGGTTGGTGAATGACCGTTTGCTTAGATGTCTATCTTGATTTGCCTATGTTATGATGTGTGGTATGGTTGTTGAAATGAAAGAAAAGTCTCTAAAAAAAAAAAATCGAACCACCTATAACCGATAAGCGTGAAGATACCCATGGGTGAGTATTAGGACCACCATGAGGAGAAATGCTACCTTAAAGGGTAGGTGTGTTGAAAAAAAAAAGAGAAAAAAAAAAAATGAAGTTCAAAATGAAAAGAAAAAATGAGAGACAAAGGAAAAGAGAGATAAAGCCATACTACATTGAGCATGGAAAA